>JBAMYA010000021.1:678284-689687 GCA_037176975.1 Arrhamphus sclerolepis | reverse complement strand
TCTAGTTTTAAAAAAAGAGAAAAAAAGTGGGGGAAAAACAAAAAAAGTAAAGAACACGGCAAAGAAAAAGTTGGAAAAATTTTACCCAGTTAAAAAAAAAAAAAAAAAAAAAAAAACACAATAACCATGAAATCAGTGGTACTACATTCATCTTTCTGCAGGAATTCATATTCCTGATCATTTATGAATAAGACTCCCTGACGATATGATGATAATCTTACATATAATTGCTTATATAAGTTGTTTAAATTGTAGGTCAAGAAGACACATGCTGTATTTACTTCTTCAAACATACATGAGGCAGGAACTTCAAGCGCTGCAGGAGCTGCTATAACTCTCTCATGCAGTGTTCAGCTTTTCTTTTTCAACAATGAAAGTCAGTATTTTTAATCTAGTACCTGTAAAACTGCAGCTTTGTCTTTTTGTATAGTTGAGGTATTACTTTCTCTGCAACAATGAAGTGATAGTATGATATATTTTGGCTGTTTCAAAAATCGAATCCTTCATAGTCAACTCAGCTGTGTGAGTGTTGATCTCCAGATGAAAATAACAGTGGATGTGTTGTGTTTTGTTTTTTATGTTTAGTATTTGATGGAGGTATTGTGACATGGCATCAGCTACTCAACATTAACTTGTTCAGCTTCTTTCAGCTGTGGTTGATGGCAGATTATGTGAGCAAAGGAATGTACAGTGTTTACATGTACTTAACCTTGACCTTGCATACTAAATGGCAGGGTGTCAAATGCTTACCTTCAGTGAATAAAGCACTGCCTCTATTTCCTGCACATCAGATCCCACCTCAGAGAGGCTAGGTCTTCCAGAAAACAATCCCCCATTCTTTAAGGTGACTTTGAAGGTGCACCGTTGACATTTTTCAAGACGCTTGAGGGGCGTCATTTTTGCCCTGTTGTCTGTGCGTGTGTGTGTGTGTGCAGAACCTGTCACAAGAAAAAAAAAATACAAATTTCCTCTACTTTCCAGCAGAAATACAGTAACTCATGACATACAGAGGCTTTATAGTCCTCATGCAGACAGGCCAGGTTCAAGTCTTGGCAGTGCGTTTCCCCCCTCTCCCTGCCTCCTTTCCTGGAAATCAATGTGATTAAGTACCATTTTTTATCTTATAATTAGTCTCGGTAGTGAGGATCATCATTGATTGCTTCATGTGTCATTAGGCCAGTACAAGATGGCTAGTGGGTTCTGAGATCAGTCTGAAAACTATGTTTTTCATAAAAGTGTTGTTTCTGATCAAACATTTTTTTTTTTTTTTACCTGTTTTAGTTTTTCCTCTTGTGACTCAGTGGCACCTTCTCCTGGTTTCTTGAAGTCCCACATCATGTCCCCCTGTGGTCTGAGCAGCAGCAGCAGGTGCTCTCGACTCTGTTGATGGTGATTAGGACCAAGCAGATTATCAGCCTTAAGCTTGGTAGCTGCTTTCTTCTCCTGCCTGCTGCTGCTGCTGCCTGCCTGTCTACTAATAACCTCATTACAAAGATGAGATCAGCACACACACAGACACACGCCTGCAGATACCCCCACTCTGTCACAAAGCAGTTTCAGATGACTCTTCTGGCATTGCTAATTATAGGGTGCGGAGGGGATCGTGTAGCGTGTTCAGGTAGTTTGCTTGGAGATATGTCACGATTCAACCCAGACTGGAAGTAGACCACCTAACTGATGACACACTGCTCCACCAGTTACTCTGACTTACTGCTCACCCAGCTAATGACCAGCAGTACAAATATTTCTGAGTGTAACAGTAACTTGATCAAGGATTGTACATGTAAACATCTTATTCTGCTTTCAGTAAACTGGATAAAGTCCTTCCCTTGTGTGTCATGCAGATCATAAATGATGTCTTGTCTGAGTTTTTTTTTTTTTTTTTTTACGAGCATTCACGAAGTGATACCATAGGACATAAACATTGAGTTTCTAACTAACTGGTTGTAAATCTAATTTTGATTAAAATGAGGAGAAATTGGACTCAGTTGTCCTCATGCAATCAGAAACCTGATAACTTAAATGACCATGCATACAATCTAGTATACTGGACTGTATGACTATCAGGATAGGACCTGAGCTGGGAGGTGGAACCATAAGTTTGATCAGAGACTCAGTCTTTAATAAATTAAAACAAGAAGATGAACATTTATAAACTCCATTTCACCCTTTCTGATATTAATAAAGCACTTACTTATTTGTGCATCAAGGGGTTTATCATGTTTGTATTTAACCCTTTAAACCTAAGCTGCAGTTTGACCAGTAGCAGCACCAAGAACTTAAGCTCTCCTGGGGCTTTTTCAAGGAACGAAAAGATTATTTCACCCCTTGTCTTCTGTGTATCTATTGAGGTCTCAGGTTCAGGATGGATTAGGTAAATTAAGTCCACTGATGCATGCTGGTCCTTCATGAATGTACTGGCTGGAGTGCTGCTCAGACCAGATGGAGACCAGTGTTAGTTGCAGAGATGCTGCACTAGTCAGAGTAGTTGATGCAGACTGTTAAATTAGTAGGTTTACTTCAGCTGCAGCTAAAGGTGGACTTTGTTATGGCAGAAACCTATAACCTCTTTATAAAAAAATGTCCCAACTCTGTGATCAGCTTCTAGAACACATGTGCACATGCACGTGCACTACACCAGAGAATGGGATAGACAGGCAGGCTAAGTGCAGGTCCAGGATGAGGAGGGTTTTCATCCCAGTGACAAAAATAACACAGTTTTAATAGTTTATTATATTTGCACCAAAAATCTATCACCTATCAATGATCTATGACGGAAAAACATATTATACTACTAAAATAATTGCTCATTAAGCATAATCGAGGTAATTTGTTGTTAATTAATCTTGCTCTTATGTGGCATTTGTTAGATGTTTTGAAACAGTCTTCAGGACCCATCAATCTGCATGTTTTAGATGTTAAACTCATGGCTCAGATTTATAGGTAATCGACAAATGTTTTCAGAGGCTGGTTTGATCAGAAGTTTATCAAATCAATCCTCAGCTTAGTAACATGTAAACAGAGGCTCATCTTAGTGCTCAGCTTTCTTGTGATGATCAGAGTTTTATGCCCGCAGCTCCTGCCCAGGCTTAAATTTAACTGAGTATACAAGCCATTGTGGATATTAAATTTGAGGTAACTGATGGAGAAAGGTGGGAAAAAAAAGTACTTAAAAAAAAAAAAACACTACCCAAACACTGAACTATTTAATTCACTTATTGTCTCTTGCAGGAAAAAAAGAGCAGGAAGCTTCTGTGGAGATGCAGCCACTCAATGAAGATGGTGATGCAGAAGCAAAGAAAAAGGCCCTACCAAAGAAGGAAAAATCTGTCCTCCAGGGGAAGCTCACCAAGCTCGCTGTGCAGATCGGCCAAGCAGGTACAGATGGAGAACTGCAGATCAAAATGTGATCATTTACTACCATATTTTTGAACTATCATGCGCCCTCAAATAAATCCATTTCTCATGTTAGTTTTCACTTTATTTCCTCAATCAGAGCACAGTAATCCCTCTAGACCTCTTTACTGCCATTTCTTGCCCCGTAATAAGAACTGATCTTTCATCTTCCACCACATCAGTCCTTCTTTTTCTATCTCTGAAATAACTCAAAACTGATCAAAAGCTAATGGCATCCATATTTACTTATTCCATGTTATTCTACAAACCATCCTTTGCATTTGATTTCCTTATTTAACAGAATATCTTCCATAAAAATGCACACAAATAAAAGTGGCATGGCAAACATGATAACACTCATAACTTGATATTTAGTTACAAAAGCTTTCGCAGCAATAAGTCTCAATGAGACTTCTGCATCAGCCAGTATTTTGGTTATCTCTTGAGTTTTGAAGATTGCCATCTATTTACAAATGTTCAATAAGATCACGTTTGGGTTCACAGAGTTCAGTGTTTCCTTTTGTTTGTTTGTTTTTTTGTTTGTTTTTATCAGCCATTTTTTGCTGCTTTTATCTATGTGTTTTGGGTAAATATCCTGTTGGAGTACCCTTGACCTGCAACTAAGGCTAGGATTTCTGACACTGGGTCGTATGTTTTGCTTCAGGATGAGTCTTTAGACTTTGATGTGCCCTGCTCATATTCACAGCAGAGATGTAGCAAAGCTGCACCCAAACCATAGTCCAACCCCCTCTGTGTTTCACAGGAGGAGTTTCTATGAAAACTTTATTTTTCCATCTGTGAACATTGAGCTAATGTGACATGATAAAGTCGCACCACTGGCTTTTTTTTGGCAACACAGCAGCTCTTTATGCCCCCATGTGGTCAGAATTGGTATTGGTACCTACAGTAGCTCTAAAAACTCTGACGTGTTTCTGTTTTCCAGTACACAATAAAGGTAATCTCAAAATACTTTACACAGGCTGTAAACAACTTTGGTGCTGTCCAGTTGAATACAATCCAATTATAATCTATTTATAATCCACATAGATCAATATCATGATATAATGCAATAACGATGTGATGAACCAGTCTTTAAATAAATGAGCAGCAAAGACACATATCTGCTCCTCACTATTTCTTGCATATGTTGTTTTAATGCTGAACTAAACTTATTTTCTGTGCATTTCCAGGGCTGTTCATGTCATCCATCACTTTCGGCATACTCGTCCTTCGCTTCGTGATCGACACCTTCTGGATTCAGGGGGTTCCCTTCTCCACTGACTGCATGCCCATCTACGTGCAGTTCCTGGTCAAGTTCTTCATCATCGGTGTGACGGTGTTGGTGGTGGCTGTGCCTGAAGGGCTTCCTCTGGCTGTCACCATCTCTCTGGCATACTCGGTCAAGGTCTGTTCCTAATTAGCATGAAAGTATTACATGATAAATTCATATTTAAAAGTTAGATTACTGAGTATTTACTGTTCATTATTCATTTAACAAAAATGAAGGTGCTTCAGTTCACTGAGGTTTTTGGGCATTTGCCAGATTTGGTTGGGATCTGATTTGTGACTAGATCCCTCCAAGACCTGGATTATTTCATTTTTACAGGCATTCTGATGTAGATTTGTTGGTGTTCTTCAGATCATTGTCCTATGGGAGAAAAAAAAGTTGTTAATCTGATGTTGTATTTACTAGAATACCAGGAACCACTTCAATAATTTTTATGGTTTATACACGAAAAAAGGATTAAAAGAGGAGGTACTAACATTTCCACATGACTTTTTCATGACCATTTTTGATTTGATTACAATGTGAGTAAAATGAAAACAGGTACATTTGTTTCAGTGGGTGTGATGTTTTTGTTCCGATGTTTTTATTTGGAGCAGTGGCACCTGTTAAAAACAGCCAGTGGAACAGTTTAACCCCACCACGCTTTAACCAGGTTTTCTTTTAGTAAATTCAAAGTTGAACACTCAAGCTCAGGTAACAATGCTCTCTGTTTTTGTTTGTATTTTTTTTTTTGTAGAAAATGATGAAGGACAACAACCTGGTTCGCCATCTGGATGCCTGTGAAACTATGGGAAACGCCACAGCCATCTGCTCTGACAAAACCGGCACGCTGACTATGAACCGCATGACGGTGGTGCAGGCCTACCTCTGTGGAGTTCACTACAAAAAGGTGCCAGACCCAGACCTCATCCCTGCCAAGATCCTGGACCTGCTCATCCTAAGCATCGGGGTTAACTGCGCCTACACTTCCAAGATTATGGTGAGCTTTAAAAATAGCACTTCATTCAGGATCCTCTGTGAGTTAAGTATTTAGCTGGTTGCTTTGGAGCACTCAGGACTCATCGGATCACTGTCTTCTGTCCTCACTCCACAAGCTGGACCATGAAGCAGATGAAAGGGTTTAGCATTTATAATCAGTTTCTTTATCAGCTCTCTGTCATTATTTTCAAAATTCTAATATTTATTATAAATTTAGATGACGTGTTTATGCACCTACAGTACACTGGCATTAAAAATATGTAGGCATTGTTTGGAGACCGTCCACGTTTTACAAAAGGGAGTTTTTGTTTTTTTTAAATAATAATAATAATCTGCCAATACTAATACAAAAACGGCTAGTTATAATAAATAAATAAATGAATGTTCCATTTCTTGACACCAATGCTTCACAATGATTCACACATAGAAAACAGTGAGGGGAACAAATCAAAGAATATATCTACTTCAATTTTATAAGAAAACTGGCAATAAGGAATGGAAAAAGCAAAAATGTAATCATCAGTAAATGCATGTGATTTGAAAGATAATCAGTTAAAATTGATGTGAGCTAAACAAATGGGATGTAATGAATGTATTTGATTAAAACGCTACTCATATGATCACTGAATCCTGGGCCACACCTTTGGCTGCCACCTGCATTGCCCCCCCTGCAGGAAGGGGAACTGACTTTACTTTAGTTTCAGGCTGGGTCCAGGATGCGCACCCACCACCAGACACTTACCCACAAGCCCCCTCCACAGGTCTGACTCCTGGTTGGGGCTTCAGTAGCCCATATCTGAAAATGGAATACTGTACTCCATATTTTCTCAAACTTTTGTGTTTTTCTGAATCACTCTTTGTCTGACCGGGCCCCTCAGGGCTAATTTGCCTTGTGACTCTCTACCAGGGCTTAGGGGAAGAGCTCAGAAGAGCTGGAGGAGGTGGACGAACAGAAGGGAGGTCTAGGCCTCCCTGCTCATGTTTCTGCCTTCAAGACCAGACAACCAATAAGTGGAAGTTAACAGATGACTGGATGGTTGATAAAACATTATTTTCATCTTATAATCACCAGTCAGCAGATTTCATTATCTCCTCTGTGCAAATATTAACATATTTTGATAAGCCTAGCTTAGCTTAGCATAGTCACTGGATGTGGATTTCTACGAATAATAATGCAGACATGGTTAATAATGCAAAATAAGATGCTTCAAACTGCCAGATATCATGTCTTGTGTCCTGAATCACTCCTCTGCTTGTTGGAGATTCTTTCACCTTGAACATTTTTATTAGGTGTATGCTTTACATCATATTTAAATTATTGAGTCATGCTGTTTCTGTGTTTTTCCTAGATGCTGTTGTCGCAGCTGGTCTTTTCTTTTTAAAACTAATTTTCTGTTTTGATTAAACGTCCCTCCTGCAGCCTCCAGAAAGGGAAGGCGGGCTGCCTCGCCAGGTGGGGAACAAGACGGAATGTGCCTTACTGGGATTCTGCCTCGACCTGCACAAAGACTACCAGACCATCCGCAACAACATCCCAGAAGAGAAGCTGTTCAAGGTCTACACCTTCAACTCTGTCAGGAAGTCCATGAGCACTGTGCTGAAGCAGCACGATGGCAGCTACCAAATGTTCAGCAAAGGAGCGTCTGAAATCCTGCTCAAGAAGTGGGTTTTCTGCTTCTGCATGCGATGTCTCTGTGCTCAGTGACATGCAGGTTACATGACCCTGTCGTACGTTTCCAGGTGCTGTAAGATCCTTACAGTTGGTGGGAAGCCCAAGGTCTTCAAACCTCATGATCGAGATGACCTGCTAAAGAAGGTGGTGGAACCGATGGCATCAGAGGGGCTGAGGACCATCTGCCTTGCCTACAGAGATTTCCCTGCTTCTGAAGGAGAGCCTGACTGGGACAACGAGGCTGATATCCTGACTGGACTCACATGCATAGCAGTGGTTGGTATTGAGGATCCTGTACGACCTGAGGTATGCCAACCCCCAGCTCACTGCCATTCAAAAACCATACTCTTTTTTTTTTCTTCTTCTGCTGCTCAGTTGTGTCCTCCATCCATGCCTCACCACATTTCACTCATTTGTACTCTGTTGTTCAGGTACCAGATGCCATTAAGAAGTGCCAGCGTGCTGGGATCACTGTCCGCATGGTGACCGGAGACAACATCAATACTGCACGGGCTATCGCCACCAAATGTGGAATCTTGCACCCAGGAGAAGATTTCCTGTGCATCGAGGGCAAAGAGTTTAACCGGCTCATCCGCAACGAGCTGGCAGAGGTCAGAAAATCACAGAGAGGATAATAAATATGAAATCAAACCTCTGCTCATACCTGTACACCATTCTGCACATTTTCTTTCATCAGATTGAACAGGAGCGTATTGACAAGATTTGGCCCAAGTTGAGAGTTCTCGCCAGATCATCTCCAACGGACAAACACACTTTGGTGAAAGGTTAGACATGCTGTACCTTACACAGGTCAGAAAGAGTTGGTGGAGAGCTGACAGTTTGATGGATTAGACAAGGGGCGTCAAACTGTATTTCATCCCAGGCCACATCATCACCATGGTTACTGTTAAAGGGCTGCTTATTCTTAATTTTTTTCAACTAGCTATGATGTCAGATTTTCTGCTAGTTCCTGGACTTGGTCATAAAAAAATAAAAGAAATGAAATAAATACATTTCAAAATATTAAATATATTTCTGTGGCCTTTAATCACAGTCAGGAGACAGGAAGGTGGTGCAAAGAGATCGAGGGAGACACACAGCAAAGGGTGACAGGGCAGGAGTTGAACTTGCGACCACTGCATGAGGATCGTCTGCTTTAACCACTAGGCTGTGCTGCAACCTCATACAGTTCACATTTTTGTCGTACAAACTCACATTTGACAAAATCTGCTGCTGTTATAGAAAATCACAATTTCTTTTCATGTGAAATCACAAATTTGAATCAATTTTGACTTTTTTTGTAAGAAAGCAAATTATGTTTAAATTTTGCGAGATTTAGACTTATTTTTTAACAACCAAGAATATTTTATTATACAATTAGAAAATGTCACAACTTATTTATTTATTCTTGTTGAAAATATCAACTGTTTGGTTCTGATGTAAAATGACATTAGTTTTAAATTGCAAATTTTGGAAGATTTCAAATTCTTTTTAATAAAAATGTTTATTTTACAAAAAGTTTGACAAAAGTTGGCACTTTTTTTGTGATAAAATCTTTTGCAAACATTCAATGGTGACATAAAGCAGCTGAACTCCACCTCAGTTATTCCACTTTTTGATATCAGTTCTGAATCAAGCGGGCCGTCACATGCAAACTTCAGAAATGTTCTAGTTAGAAGTGTGTGATCGTTATTGCACGGTCTTGAGGGCTAGATAAAATGAAATGGCGGTGCAGGTTTGACCTTTGGGCCTTGAGCTTGACACATGGGTTAGACAGGTGAAGATGAGTCATGTCCAGTTTATTTACACAGAAATTGCGCAGGTATTGCCATTTTCATATTTAAAACAGTTGAAAGCAAGTGTTTCTTCACATTTTGTCCTTGAATACTTCTCATATTTTTTTACATTTTGTTTTCAGGGATCATTGACAGTACAGTGCTGGAGCAGAGGCAGGTTGTCGCGGTAACTGGAGACGGAACAAATGACGGTCCCGCTCTCAAAAAAGCTGATGTTGGCTTTGCCATGGTAACCATATTTGCTGACATTTTGAAATGTATTTTATCACATTTGCTGAGTTTCTGTAGAATAACTGAAACAGAGAGGGTCGTGTTAGGGTTATGAAAGCTTGGTTTATGAAAGCTTGGCTTCTTCCTGTGGTTCACAGGGTATCGCAGGGACGGATGTAGCAAAAGAGGCATCTGACATCATCCTGACAGATGACAACTTCACCAGTATCGTCAAGGCTGTTATGTGGGGCAGAAATGTCTATGACAGCATCTCAAAGTTCTTGCAGTTCCAGCTCACTGTCAATGTGGTTGCTGTTACTGTGGCCTTCACCGGAGCCTGCATTACCCAGGTCAGCACCCCCTGAAAAATTACAACACATCAGGCTTTGGTGACAGAAGATCTCTATGTTTCTTTAGCAAAAATGAAATATAGTTGAGAAAAGAAACATGTCTCCTGAAGCACCTTTGGCTCTATTGGCCTTTATTATTGTCAGTTAGTCGACGGGAAACAGGGTAGAGAGTGAGGGCAAGTTTTTTCTTTTTCTTTTTTTTACTATTTCTGTAACAGAATGACCTAAAAATCAGTTGTGTAGTAAAGAGGACAGTTTTCAAGAGGGAAAATGATGTTTCAGTTTGGTCTTAGGACCAAATTAAAACTTAAGAAGAGTCATATATATTTACTTGAACAAATTTATTTCAATGCATCTAACTTGACATTGACAATGTTTAAATAAAGGTTTGACAGTGATCCTTTTTTTGTTTTATGAATCAATTCTGATAAAGGAAAACCTGAGAGAAGAAATGGAGTGCAGGAAATTGTCATTTTCATATGTTATAGATTCTTTAAACTGTGTGAAATGACAAGAAAAAGAGAAAAAAACAAAAAAACAACTCAATTTTCAGCAAGTTTTGTCTTTATAAACACTGTAGGTAACCAGATCCAAAGCTTTTGAGAGGACAAAAATTAATAATACAACAACACAAGCTGTTTTGTTTGCCTGGACCTTTTTGATTTCACTTATACACCTTGATAAGTCCAGAAATGACCAGGGTGCTCATTTATAAAACTGTGCGCAGAATCCCTACTAAAAGTTTGCGTGCGGCCAAAACCCAAAGTTCACGCAATTTCCCCTTTATATATCACACTTCTCCTGGAAGTTTGCGCAGGTGAATTTGGCTCCTACCCAGCGCCCTGCACGCCCACATTCAACTATAAATGGTCGATGCAAAGCACCTCCTGAATGTCAATGTGTATGTAAAAGAGCCAGCCGATCGATGTTACTGGTTAACAGTGGTAACCATAGAAACCAGCAACCACGCCCCAAACGCAGCGTCTGGACAGGTGAGGAATGTTGTTCTGGAAAATCAGAGAAAAACAATTGATGAACTGAAAAAATAAAAAAATAAAACGGCATTGAGTAATTTGTGCGGCGAAATGTCTGTTGTGTCAAAGGCGTTTTAAAAAAAACTTGTGAAAGACTGAACCTTACTGCTGTTTTAAACATCGCGTGACATCTTCACGAAGCTGTGCTATGGACCAGGAAATCTTTGTTCTCTGAAAACTCTCTCCATCCTGATACTTACATTAAAAGTCTTCAAGCAGTTCCAGCGCATCCATGGTGAAGCATTACGCACAAGTATCACTGCAGTAGGCTATTTATATGTTAACTCACTGATTAATTACTATACACCTTGTCACAATTGATGTTCAGTGAGTGTCATCGCTATATTATTTGCAGATGTTCGTATGTACATACTGTCTGTAAATGAGCGCTTATGGAATGTATGGCTCCATTCAAGAACATATCTGTCATATTCGGCCGTTAAGATTACGGGTCCACGAGTCTGATATGAATGGTTAAATGCAGGAGGTGACTTACATTCACCATCTCACTAGCTGTGCTGCCAGTTTCCCCCGTCTCCCAAATGTCCACACACAAGCTTCAGAGTTTGCGTACAGTTACGCACATTCCACCGTCAGTTTTTTTTTTTTTTTTTCCTAAACCCCAAGCACGTAAAAAATGGCGGGAGCCCGTTTCCAGGCCTGTTTTTTCATGCCAAAA
>JBAMYA010000021.1:648375-678184 GCA_037176975.1 Arrhamphus sclerolepis | reverse complement strand
AGCCCTTGAGGACCAGATGCCCCTGATCTAGAAGATCGATCATCTATATATATATATATATATATATATATAAAATCAATGTGACTCTGGGAGTTTCCAAAGCAGAGTTTTGAGATTTCAAAGCTATGATTGTCGAGCCCTTTGTCACGTTTAACTTGTGACATGGTGCTGTATTATCCACAAATGCACAAATCATCACCATACTGTGAATTTGCTTTTCCAAGGACATTTCAATACTATTATATATTAATTGAAGTGTTTGGTTTTGTTTTTTTTGTTTCATTTGCATGACACAGGACTCCTGGTAATGTTCATCATTTGGACAGTTGGTTTTCCCAAACAGCTGGGCAGGGGCTTCATCTGAGAAAATAAGTTTCCATCAGTGTTCAAAAACTGGATGTCACAAGACTTGTTGGATGTTATTTTCTCAGATGAAGCTGATAAATCAAGGAGCAGGATCTTCTGAGCTTGATGAAAAACATCAGGCAGAACTTGTAGTTACAGTTTAACGGCATTCTCTTCTAATCTACACTTTAGTTTGTAGATTGTGCCCTGTGTATAAACAGTCATTTCTCCATGTGCCACTTTGTCAAAAGCTTTAAAATATGCATTATTTAACTTGTTTGTTCAGGTTGACAGTTTGATGAAATGTAGAATGTATTGCAGGTGAACAGGGCTCAACAACATTGTGTCAACTGCAGGAAAAGAAACAAAGTTAACATTTTATATCCTCAAGTTTGTTCAGAAGGACATTTTGTGGCTTTTATCCAGGTGTTGTTGAGACCAAATTGTATACAGGCATTATTCTTTCCAGCTCATTTCACAAATAAGTTCCTTCTCTTAGTAACACTGTGATGGATTTTTTAAATTTATTTATTTACTTAATGCAATGAAAACCTGCAGATTCCTCAACCTAATGACACAGGACGGATAAGTAGCCAGCTCATCTCATCTCGACAGACAGAACTGAGCCTGCACTGAGCGTGCACGTGCTGCTTCAGCCATACCGGCGTCCAGATGACCCTTGGCTTCACCACAGGCCTGGCTCTCACCTCTCCAGCCGACCACGAGGAAGGTTGGACCGTGTCACCAGACTGGTTTTTAGCTGCCAGCTCCTGTTGTTCATGTGCAAGCCTCCATCATTCAGTGACCGGGATCATGAATGCAGATTTCTGCAGTTTAATACTTGGATTTTGATAAAACCGGAAAATAAAGACAGTCGCCGATTTTTGGATATTAGATGAGCAGTTAAAGGGGACATTTTTTATGAAAAACATCATTAAAGCACAATAAAATGTCTAACTTTGCAGCAGAAAAACAAATTTCGGTGCAAAGAGTTTCCCTCGCACTCACACAGTAGATCATAACATAAAACAAATCTAAAGAATAGAAATATACAATTAAAAAAAGATATATAACTGTACAGTTAAACTATTGTAATATCAGAATATTAACTGAAATGAACTGAAGCAATACTGTTTGTGATGTTTGTGGCTGCTAGTAACTGAGAGCACTGCCTTTTGCAGTTGGCTATTTGTGAAAACCAAAAACAAAAAACATGGATGCCAAAACAGAAACCAGCATGTCCATCTAAGGACTGATCATCCAGATATCCTAGCATTTGGGTCCAGGCCTTGTTGACTTGTGGGGAAGAAATTTAAACAGGTTCATGGCCAAGCCGAAGTTTTCTGTTTTCTTCTCTACAAACATTCATCGCGGTCGTTTGTTTTTACAACCTTTCACACACCTTTTTAATTCTACTTTGTAAGATGTTGTTTCTTACAGTGCCTGGAGGCACTACAGGAAGCTCTGGTATGAACATCAGAAGTTTTCCAAAGAAAGAAAGCTTTAGAAGTGGATGTGGGGTATTAGGAGCTTATGTTGAGCTGATGCTGGGGAGAGTCGTTGTCTCCATGTTTCAGTTTTACTATTATTGTGAGGACATACTTGAGTTTAAGCCTGTGAAGTGAGCTGGAGCAAAGACTGCAAGTCACTAGAGAAGCGGCTTACATGTCTTTCATGTTTGACTTTCTGGATGATGAAGGAAGTTTTATGTTCACACAACGCACATCAACATGTCCAGAAATATGCAACTTGTCGCAGCTTGTCACCTTTCAAGTCAAGATAAGTTTGCAGCTGTGGTTTAACACGTGTTGCTAAAACACAGAATTACATATGCGTGTATAGAGTTACTGCCCGGTAACCTTTAGATATTTTCAAACCGTGTGGGATGACACGCGTTGACCTACTCGTATGAAGTCTCTGATGTCATTTACACATATTTACCAGGTGACAGAATAATACTTGGCGTTTAAGTCTTGCAGGTGGATCTATAAATCCTCCAATATACATTCAGAAATTAATCTTTTTCCAACCAAATTTGACTGGAACGATTTTGACACTCGACTTCATGTTTGACTGACCTACATAGCGTGCAGCTGGTTGCCAAAATGGCGTCAACCTGTTGAGACACGGACATGACAACCATGATATCTGGTATCAAGATGTTAGCGATGGTCTTGTAGGTGGATCAGATTGGCTCCAGCGCATCCACAAGTGCCCTGTCACAGACTCCCCCGCCCGTCTGTCACCACGACGATCTACGAGCCATTTCTGAGGCACTCTGACCCAGTGGTCTGACCACAATCATTTAGCCCCTGTCAGTGTCTGTTTACTTATCATGTGATCCATCTCAGACCTTGAAATAATCTTACTCACTTCTTCTGAGTGGCTGTAATGTTTTTCATAGTATCGTTGTTTACAGTTTATGTAATATTATAATTATGATACAACCACAAATCTGATCAGGAACCTAAGACATGTGTTTATTTCTTGGATTCTGCAATGTCTTTTAAAATTTCTGGCTGTTACTATATGCCAAAAACAAGTGACGATTAGGTCAGTCCAGTACTACGGGCACTGGACTTCATCTTCGTCTTCCTGAGCCGTACATTTTTTTATTGTGAGCCTAAACTAATGAAAAAATACATGTATGTCCCTGACAGGGAAGAAGCTTCTGTTTCCTGAAAACCAAACATACTTTTGTTCGGAGATGCAGCCACCACAGAAGCGTAAATCTCGGTCCTCGTGTAAATGAATGGATCACTCGTAAACTTGTCATTCATCAAGGCCTACACAAGTTAATGAGCCATTAATTTGAGTCTGGTGTGTTGGAGATGGAAAACATCTCAGACATGTATGGCAGTGGTAACCGAGAACCAGGACTGTGTCAAGGGCACCGATACAACCCCGTACTATCAGACTGTGGCTTTCGACTCGTTGCTGATAACAGATGATTCTTTTGATCACACAGTACCCATTTCTTCCAGAGTGGACCCAGAATAGTGATCAATCTGACCATAGTGCACACTTTCATTGTGTGGTGTTTTATCCCAGATGCCTCCAAGTCCAGAGATGTCGGCACTGCTTTCTGCACAGTGTTAAAATAAGGCTTTGAGAATGTGATGCTGCATGCTAGCACTTGGCAAAGCATCCTAAAGTAATCCCTTGCTCATGTAATATATCAGCTCGTGATGGTCGATCATTCTTAAGTTAAATTATCTGAGGGATCAGAAGTCACAGGTGTCCAGCTTAGGTTTGCACTACTGCCCTTTGAGCTCCTCCAGAATACTTGAATTGTTTAATGATATTATCAGGGTTCCCCCACCATATAACGACAGTGGCATAGAGCCTTTTTTCTGGCACCACCGTCTATTTCTGAGTTCCCTCTGACATATTTTGACGGTAGCACTGCATGTCAATAGACCATTTTAGTTTTCTTCCTACCCATTTTTCGACTTTTGTTAATCCTCTCTTACTGTCTCGCCGCCCATTCACCTCTATTGAGGTGTTAGCAGAGTTGACCAGTTCTTCATTTACTCGAGTTGATGAGCTGAATCTTCCTACTGTACCATGAGTCCAACGTCCCTGCTAACCTAGTTTATGTGAGTCCTCTAGCTGCTGATGCTAATGAAATAGTGTGAGCAGACAGCGCAATAGTGGGAATACCACGGTCGGTGATTTAGTTGAACTGAGTGAGTGACAGACTCAATCAGAAAGCCAGAGGAGCTGAGTCTGTGCTGGTTTTCCATTTGCTGGCATCACCATTGTGGTCTGGGGAGACCCCTGACTATGCACATTTGTTAATCCATTTTGGTCTTTCTGTGACTCACATTTGTTTTTTTTTTAAAACATTTCAATGATTTTCTTGTGCGTTCCTTGAACAAAGTGCTTAGCTATAGAACCCAAAACTTATATGGTCCTGTGTTTATAAGTCATTACAATGTGGGGTTCTACCCTCTACTCCACAGCCACCGTACCTGCCGAAAAAAAAAAAAAAAAATCATTATTGATTTCATTTTTTATTTTGCTTCCATTACCTTACTAGCACTAAAATGTTCCTTTACCCAATATTTTTTTGGTGTCAGAAAAGCCAAAAACCTATATAGACCTATATTAACAACACAAATTATTGTAATTTGGGTTCATCCTGCAAAGAAATAAACAGTCAGACTTTTTAATATTTTCATATATAAGTTAATCTAAGTAAATCTTCCTTTCCACACCTATCTCACCTTCCCCCATCTCAAAGATAGAAGAGTCTAACAGCTTCTTACATTGGAATAAAGGATCCCTGTTTCTCCTCTGCTCTTCATGCTCATCTTTGTCCTTCTATCTATCTCTCTTATATGGTCATTTCAGTGTCACAGGGAATGGCACTTCAGGACTGTGTCCAGTTGGTACTGTGACATTAAACAGTAATGTGATTTGAAATTTGTTAATTTGCTCAAATCTAATAACGTTCCGAATAGACGGGGAAACTGAATGGGAATATTCTGACCTTTACAAGTGAAGTCTCTTTTTCCCTGCTTAGTATCTTTTATAAGCACCTTCAGGACAATCAATAGTATTGTTTTTTTTTTTATTTGAGGGTGTGATATTTTCTCTGCAGCTGAAAGAGAAACTGGTCTAATGAACTGAAAGTGACACTGTTAAGAAAGAAACAAAGAAAGACTGGAAAAAATCTTGTTTTTGGACAAAACCAAGACGCAAATTATATTAATATCACTGCAAGTCTTTGTCGTTGTCTCTTGCACACTTGTGCTAGACAGTTGTAGTCTGGATGGTAAACAAATAAGATAGCTGGAGTGGAAGAACCGCAGTTGTTTGAACATAACCATTGACAGTTCGAGACCTGAACTTCCATGACTATCTCTAATGCTAGATTCACACTATACAGTTTCATCTATCTCAGACGAAAGATGGTCAGTTGAGGGATAAATGTTCTATCATAGCTCAAAAAATGGTGATGGTAGATTTCATAATGAAATGGGATCAAAGATGAAAGAGAGAACGATCTTATGACCAAAAATGGCTGCTACAGATATCAGCAGTATCAGAACTTTGGAGCTTTGGTCTCATAGTAAAACGGCCTGTCACTGCCTGTATGATTACTGTCAGCTAACCAACCAATAGGAATGCATCATGAAATAACGTAAACATCAGCATGTCTACACGGCACAGTAGCCTAGCAACAACAGCGCCAGATACAATGGATAAACTGGAAGAAAAATGTGCAACTCAAATAAAGAAGAAAGACACTTATTTTTATTGGTTTTATTTAATTTCTCGTCAAAGCACATGAACATCACGACAACGATAACTATGGAATCATTGGTACATTAGCATGTTAGCAGCAACCTGCTAATGACGCTGCATTTAGAACTCAGATTTACTTCTGTTGTATATTCAATCACACAGTGTAACATGCCGTAAATTAATTATCTACCAATTTCACATCATGCAATGTGACGTGAATTAATCTAATGAGATGCTAAAAATGGCACAGTGTGAACGCAGCATCAGGCATTGTGGTGGTTGAGGCCCATCTCATTTACAAATGATAAGAAACATCTGGTGAACTTGCTCTAACGATAAAACAAACTATTCAAGAAGTAATCTGAACATGATTTTGTAGATAGTGTTTGAATAAACCAGTTATTCTCAAATTCTTCTTGCAAAAATGGAAGAAATTGCTGCCTGAAAACATCCATCAAACTGTCTTCCACAACACTCTCCCGCTGACTAGTTTGCGTCACTTTGAATACATCTCCTTGTTCGTTCATTGGTTTAAGCAATGAGTGCTTTAAGCAATGAAAGTGTCAGAAACCAGTAGTGTTGTTTTCTTTTGATTCAGAATCAAGTTGTAGTTATGCAAGTCGGGACTCAGTCACATCTAACGATAATAAGCTGGAGTTTTAAGTTGCAGAGTGTCATATGTTAGGTGTTTTTAAATATCTTTCTAAATCATCCAGCGTATGTTCAGCATAAATCCTACTGAAATGTGAGCATTTACCGGCATTTGTGGACGTTTTGATTTCCTGCCTGGAGTTGTTTTTCCATCTATATTTGTCCCGGTTTGAGATATGGCAGTGTGTTTGTTGTGTTGGTGCGTCTGTGGTTCGGTGTCGGAGGTTGCTGAGTCCTGTGATTTATTTATTTTTTATTTTTTTAACTCCTATGTGATATCAGAGGAGCTGTTGGATCTGAGCCCTGCAGCTTGTGTCTCAACTCGCCTCAGCTGCCAAAGTTGACGGTACTACATGCACAGTCGATAGCTTCTGAGTGTGCGTGTGTGTATCTCAGCCCCTTAATAGTACAGTTTCTGTTGTTGTCATTCTGTGGATGATCTTGCAGCAGTTTCTCCTGTTTCTAAACCAGAAAGGAGTTAAATCAGCGTTTATAAAGCAATGACACATATTTAATCAGACACATGTACATGACTGCTCTACAAAGTGTCACATACACACATAGTAAGTAATAAACAATCCCTCTGTCCCTGTCGGATGTTAGGGGTGGGGGTGCTTTTTGTGCTTCTTCCCACAGGGACTAAGAGGTTTAATCAAGCAGCAAGCCTGTGTTGGTTTACTGTTGCATTAAGGATAAAAATAGTCTGGAAGGAGCTGACTCCATCAGGAAACAGAACCCCTCATTTTTATTTATTTATTTATTTTACAGCTGCAGGTTAAGCTCTGTGTGTGAGCATTCAAGTTCACAAAAATGTATTTTTCTGCTCTGAAGATTTCCCTAAGTGTGTCTTAATGCCTGCATTCTTTTTTGTAAAAGAATAATAATTTTTCCAGGAAGGAGCATTTTAAAATGTGTGCGCCAGTCTTGAGTGTTCAAAAGCTGATATCCACAAAGAGCTTAATGGGCTCTTAATGGGCTGTTATTTGTATGTTTATAAATGAATTTATTTTTGAAGTTGGGCTTACATTTACATCCTGTCTAATTACTACTTTAATGAAGTTGTTTCATTTCATTGCCGTGAAAGTAGAGAGGCTAATTGATGTAAATATTTGTCAATACTGAAAAAAAAAAGCTTTGTAGATTTTTGTTCTATTTGAGATACAGATTTAAAATAGGAGACCCGGAGACGTAGGATTGTTTATCATGAGCTGGTGCGTAGGAGGGACATTTTCTGACTGTGCAGTGATGAAACATCACATGGTTGTGCAAAGTGGGTCTCTGTGTTCATTCACATGAGGATTACTTATCTTTAGACTGTAAGCTACTTCTTTTACTTAGCAGACAACTCAGATGTAAGCAGTTGGGATCTGGGTTCATCGTGGGAGTGTTGTATTGTCTTGTGTGTTTTTGTGTGTGAGTGTGTGTGTGTGTGTGTGTGTGAGTGAGGATACAGTATCTGGGGCTTCATCAAACTTTCATTGAACTTGTCAGCTGAGCTCATTAAACATGTGTGAAGAAAGCTGCCACTGAGTGGGGAAAAAAATCACCATTTCAGGCTCCCATCAGCCTGAAGTCTCCCCAGTAACACATAGAGGAAGAGATGATTGTTTGTGTGTATTTGGACTGTAGAAAATCTTTTATTCATGAGGAGAGTTGTTATCATTTGTTTTGTGATTCACTTTCTCAAGCAATCACAAGGACTGAACGATTTAGGGGAACTATCTAACTGTGGTTTTCCTAGCAGATATTGTGATTGTACAGTCTGATACAGTGACTCAAACCTGATTAATGCTTCTGCATAACAGCTACGCATAGCCATCTCTCGTATTTTTTCTTGTGCTTTGTTGTTTGGGTTACACTGTAATTCCAGCACCAACCACTAGGCGTCAGTGAGGGTTATTTTTCTGCAGTACTGTAGCTTACGGTCCAGGGTTTCCTTTTGTTTATGTCCTGAGTTCTAATTGATTCCTGTGAGCATCTGACGTTTTTAAAGGCATTGCAGCAAACTATCATCACGTTTAGGCATCCTACTTGACTACAGGTCAATTTTAGTGAAAAACTTTACATTTTCAGCTCCATCTCAACTTCTCTCTTGCAGTCTGTCTATAAATCCGTAAGGGTAATGTCACTAATGCATGTGTGCGTTTGAATGGGATCTCTTTTTAGAAGCTTGTTTAGAAGTCTCCCAGAAGCGACCTTACATGTTCTTTTCCTGATTTTCAAAGGTTCAGAAATGACGTAACCCATTATTTATTTGGTTTTTGAGTTGTCTTGTCATTTGAAAGATTAGGCTTCTTTTGAACTTCTGCATTTTTTTTTAATAACTGTCTTTTCACATGAGCATTAATTTTATACAGATTGGTCTTGAAAACTCCAAGCAGAGCTCAATGCAGCTTATGCATCTATCCCCAGTGAGGTCTGCGCCCCCTGCGCACCCCCAGTTCAGTTCAATTCAGAAGCATCCTCCAACTGTCTCTGTTGGCAGTAATATCTTTGATTCGTTTTGGTGGGTATGCAGTAACAGCAGAGTGAGCGGGGAGCAGTGGGAGAGAGATGCAACACAATGCTCACTGGAACACAGAGAAAAGGAGGATCTTTATAATGGTTTTCAATATGAATAGAGATCATAATTGGGGATATATAGGACCTTTAATGTCTTGTATAATGAATTTGCAGCCTTTATTATTCACTTTGAATACACTCGTTCAGGCTCTTGCTGCTGCTTTCATTATGCTTCTCACCACTGTTCATGTACACAATCTCATGTGTCACACGTGCCGATGACCTCTGAATTCACGTCAGACAACCGATGGGAAAAACCAGGAGTCAATCATTCCAGTCCTGCTGCTGGTGCTGCCTCTGCTCTGCTGGTTACATAAGGATGGCCTGGTTCCTCACTGCTGTCAGTGGAACGTCATCTCAGTGCCTCTGCTTTCTGCTCCGATACCCTGGAGGGGTGTGTGTGTGTTGGGGGTGGGGTGAATGTACGAATGCAACACAGCAAAGTTAATGGGAGATGGATTTTGGAAGCATTCCACTGATGTCAGTCAATTTAAATGCAGAAGTGATGATTTTTCAGTAGTTTTCATTATTGGATAAAAGCGTCTGCTAAATGACTAAATGAATTATAATCTAATTTTTGCAGGAACGTGCCAATGTGATGTCAAACTCAGCGCATCCTGCGTCACCCTGGTTCATACTGCAAGTCTTGAAGCACAGAGATGATTATTACTTTTACCAGCTGTAGTGACATTAAACTGTAACTCACAGATCAATCAATAAGAAGAAAAATGAATCACAGGGAAATAATTCAAGTGCCGTACCAAAGCCTGTTAGTTTTTTTTTTCCTGATTTGTGACGATGATGTCATTGAGGCCTCGGTTAAGCTCCAACACGTTGTGTAACTGTAAAAGGTTGTAGCTTCATGTTGCGGGGGAGACGGTGTTCGTTTTGTCCTGCTGGCTCTCGCCCATTCTCATCTTTCTATTTCATCCTTCGTTTCTGTCTCCATGGATTCATCCATCTCTCTCTTTTTCTGACAGTAACTTAAAACAGGATCAGTTTACCCTGTCTCTCCTCCAGATATCCATTCTCTCCTTTCTGTCCTAATCTAATTCACATTACACCTCCTTCTTTCCCATCCAACGCTCCCGCTGTCTTTAACATTCATCTCTTTCTCTCTGCCAAATCAAATCATTTTGCTTATATTGATCCTTCCAGAGTGAAACTGCTCGTGATTGTAGGTCGTCCAGTGTTGGAAGCCTCCTCTCTGGCGGTGAAAATCTGTTCAGAGATACCATCAATCATGACTTCATATGCTCTCTCTGATTTCTGTGGTACGCTTGCAGCCATGTTTTTATGTTTCAGGGATCCTCATTTTCTAATCACATGGCAGCAGGTTATATGGACACAGCGAAGACAACCTGCTAAATTTTTGACTGAGCATCAAAGAGACATTTAAAAGGACCTTGAATGAGCCACGATTGTTGATGAGCAGGTGTGAGCTTTTCAGAAACTGCTGGTTTAGTAGAATCTTTACAGTTCACCATCTTCAGGGTTTACAGATGAATTTCTGAAAAAGAGAAAATATCCAGTAAGTGGTCCTTCTTTGAGCAAAAATGCCTCATTGATGACAGAAAATAAATAACCATTACAGAAATGAAAAAAAATGAAGGCAAATGTTGTCGCCTCTTCTCCCAGCTTCTATTACAAAATAAACTATGAACCAGGAAACAAACAGAATTAGTGGACCATCACATTTTGCAAGTTAGTTTAAAGTGCATAATAACATATTATAAGTAAATTTAAAAAAAAATAGTAAAAGAGATTGTATTTATAATTTCAGTGTTATTTCTGTTTACGGGATTAATCTGTGGAATAATCTGTCCAAACAAACCAAAGAGAGTCACCAAGGCTAGGACGCTATCCAATTCACAGCATTCAGCTCATGCCAGCAACTTTATGCCAGTCCAATATTAACTCATGTATGAGATCTTGCTGATTGAACTCTCTCTTTTTCTAGCCTCTTCTGACAAACCTCTCTTCTCTTTCCTCCTTGCCTCTGCCATCACGTTTGTAGTGATCATGTTCATCTGACAGCTTCATCTTATAGTTCAGTAATAATATCAAACACACAGGACCTGGAAAGCAAAAACAAAAGACTCACTAATCCAATAGCTTCCCTCTTCTGACAAACCCTCTTCTCATTCTTTGCTGCCTCTGCCATGACATTCGTGGTGATCATGTACGTTAGATAGCTTCATCTTATAGTTAGCATCTGGCTAACTCCACATAGTAAACACTGCTACCATGATTGCCATGTTGGATTATTATAAGCAAGTTTGAGTTGCTTGTTTTTGCTTACATTGGTAGTTTGCTTGTCTGTTTTAGTTGAGGACGTATTTGTTTCCACAATTGTAGTTTGAGAAACATTGATGATAAAAACGGAAAAGCATTGTGGTTCCAGGGACCGTTACAGCTATCTTATCATTAGAGTTTAACAAGAGGTCTCTGTCAGTTCCTAAGAGATTGACACTCAAGTCGAAGTCTGTTCCTTCAATGACGAGGCCGATTCAAGCAGCCACAGTTCCTCCATTGCAGCTATCTTATTCGTTTACCATCCAGACTGCAACATCGCAGGCTCCATCTACAATGATACACTGATCTGATTGGTTCCCCAAGACATTTACGCATAGTTAATGAGCTTCCACTGAGGGTAGCCAGTAGGACCTGCTGAGCAATTGTAAATTTGTCAGCGGAACGTTGCTGCTTGATTTGTCAGATTTCAGTTCATCTCAATAGTTCAGGCTGGTGTTGGTGGGGATTATTTCTTCTTTTTTTTAAATTGGAAAATTAGCGAATAGTTGTTATGTCATGCCCAGTCCCTGGTTTGTTTTTTTATGCAATTGTTTCCATAGTTGTCGTTTTTCCTCTGATGATGAGTATTCTATCCATGTTTTGCTGTTGTTCATGCTGTGTCTTTCGTGGGTTACATGCAGTCGTCAGTGGAAACTGGACTGCCCTCAGCACTTCCCATTACGCATAGCATATACAAATGAACATTTACCACTAAGCTGGAAAGACCCGAGAATGTCTGTCGGATTTATGCACTGACAGCTTTTGATAATTGACATAATCAATTACGTGTCTGCAGCCCTACTTTCAGCAGGATAATGTGCCGCTCACAAATCATCTCAGACTGCTTTCTTGAACATGACAGTGAGGTCAGTGCACTGAAATGGCCTCCACAGTCACCGGATCTCAATCCAGCAGAGCAACTTTGGGATGTGGTAGAACGGGAGATTCCCATCATGCAGCTGACAAATCTGAGGCAACTGTGTGGTCTTATTATACCAATGTGGACCAAGAACATTTTCAGCACCTTGTTGAATCTATGCCAAGTAGTATTTATGCAATTTTAAAGGCAAAAAAGGGGTTCAGCTTTATATTGTAAGGTGTATCTTCTGAAGTAACTGGTATGTCTGTGTGATAATAGAATATAGACAGTAAATGCTCCTTGATTCTCTTCTGTCGTGTTTCTGCTGTCAAAAGTCAGTTACTTGGTTTTCTTCCACACCTTTGTTTTCTCTAGCTCTCCTTTACCTCTATTATTTAATTTGTTGCCATTACATTACGCTGTTTGTTCACCTTTCTCATCTGTCTTCCCTTTTGCTCCATTTTTCAGCCGCCCATCTCTGCTTCTCTGCAGAGACAAGCATTCTCTTTCTCGGTTAGCCCCATGAACCCTCTCACCCAGTGAGAGCAGCATGCCTGTAAAGGTTGATGCTAATAATACTGATGTCTAACTCAGAGTCCACTGGTGCACTTGTAAATACTCTAAAGTTACAAGCGTATAACCACTTCCCCTCCCCCCCAAAAAACGAAGATAACCAGCTTGTTTCAACCTTATTAAACTATTATTAAAAACTGCTATAAAATTACATTTGGTATGGCCCACAAGTTGTATTTTATGTACCATTTCCTTTGTAAATTAGACTTTGTCGGACTGAACTCGGAAAATTGCCGTACTGGCATCTCAAAAAGCGTCAACTTTCTGGTTGCAGTTTTCAGTAGTGACAGCCTTCAGGAGAATTTAAGTTAGACATTCTCTTTGCAGATCAATGTCTCAAATTCCTTTTTTTTTTTTTCCCCCGGATGCTTGGGTGGAGTCTTGCCTCATGAAAAATTAAGAAACTGAGACAGATCAGCTGTCACAAATAACAGCCTGTGAATAGGAAGAAGCTATCAAGTCATGATTTGTTGTTCCAAGACTAGGCAGCTTTCCATTAGTAAGGGTCGTGGGTAAAACCTATCAGGCTAAAAGTGTAACAGAGTCCTCCCCCCTCAATTTATTACACCATAGTACCCAGCAGGATCCACTGAGTTAGCAACCTCCATAGTACTTGTCGGTGGTAGTGCAACACTTTCACTGTTTGGCAACTGGCAATAAATAAAAGAAATAAAGGGATGGCAAAGATGAAAGAAGAAAAACCAACAAACAAAGATAAGATCAACGTCGCAGGAGCCGAGATAAGAAGAAATGACTCAAACAAGACATTGAGACAGCTGAAGAACGCTATCTCCTGTTTATAGCACATCCAATCAGCATCAAGACAACATCCCCCCACCTAACGGTTTTTCAAGGCTAAGCTGAGGAACCTAACCCATATCAAGGAATTGCTTTGACCCCATAGAGGTTCCCGAAAATTCTCATTCTCAGTTCTTTCTTGATGGGTTAGAGTAAGGACGCATAGCAACTGTCATGGCCCCTTTAAGACTACCCTCACTGTTGGAAACTTGCCTAATGCTGTGGCTCCTTTTTATGGACAAGAGCTGTTTTTCATTAGCCAAGAAATCTAGACGTACTACTAGAAAATTCGAATTTGTTTAGCAGGTCCTAATGAATGGATCGTTAGCAGGCTTGTGCAAAGCTGGATGACAAGCTGATGGTGATCCATTCAGTTGAATCAAGTGTGTTGTGGGAGGGAAACATATGCAGGACAGTGGCCCTCGAGGTCTGGAGTTGCCTACCCCTGGTGTAGGATGTGTTTATCGACATTTGGTGTCACAAATTGGAAATTACAATCAACATACTTACTCAGGAAAAACTACAGTGGCTAAACAGGAAATAACCAAAACCACCAAGATGACTGCAGGATTTCTAATAACACCTTGGATCAACAAGTTTTTTACTAGAAAAAGTCACCCACCCTTTCTACTCCACTACAGGCTATTTTAGATGTTTTTCTTTTTCTTTTGTTGATGCTAGTCTGGTTTCACTCTGCCTATGTAGCATGCTTTGTTTTCGTGATTGTTTATATGCTTAATCAATGGTGTACAGATGCACATTTTTCTGCATACACTGGTACTTACCCATAGGAATCAAATCTGAATCTAGAGGAACAAGAAAAATTATTTATATCAAAGAGGATAATAATTGGGATGGCTACCCAGGCTAGGCTTCTGTAGAAGCATTTTTTAAAATTTATTAACCTTTATTTAACCAGGTAGAACAGCTTATTAGCAGCTCAGAGCAGATTGGAGGGTCGAGGAAAAGTCCAGTTGGGAACAACAAAGATGTGATTTCTGGTTGTGCTGAAAGAAGATACGCAGTTTGCTGGTGTGACAAATAAGAAGAATTTATTTTCCCCATTTTAAAATCCTCCATTTTGCCAATTAAAAATGAAAACAATGTAAAGTAATTGTAAAGCAGTGCAAGTTAGTCAGGCTGTTGCAGTTAAGTTAATCAATTAGTTGCAATTATTTGATATAATTCTTGTAACTTGCTTCATTCACCTTTTTGGAAAAAGCTAAAATTGTGAGATTTTTATATAATTTTCCACCATTTAATAGAGATTGTACCTTTTTAGTGACGTCATCTGTTGCACGTCTGACTGAACATGGCAGATGTCCCATGTGCAGTCTTTCCAATCTTTCATCACCAAATTTTCTGTTGATTTTGTTTCTGTCCATTCCTCCCTCCTCCATCATGCTCACACAAATATACCTCTTCCTCAGTGGGTGTTTGTACTGGCCAGTTCACAGTCAGCCATCGGTATAGAGGGTTGCTTCTGGATCCACCATGTCTCTGTGCTCGTTTTGTGTGCATCCTTGATTTACAGCTCAGCTATCCAAACTGCATCTCTTCATCTCCTTCTTTGGCAAGGCATCTCATCCTTGTTGCTTGTCCTCCCATTACTAGGTCATTGTTATTGAATACAGTGTTCCTCCACCAACAGTCCTCTGCTGCTGATAGAAATGAATTATTACTTTGAAGAATGATCAATCACCTTCTTTACCCAGCTCTCATGACTTTTGGTTCCTTACAGTGTTTTTATGAAACACTGTTCAGCTGCTGCTGCAGCCAAGTGGGTTTTGCTTTTGTATTATTTGACCATGGGATTACTGTGAACAGTCATCCGGTTGTGGTTAGTGATTTAAAGAGCCAACACGGCTTATGTTACAGAATTGTGCTGGGAGTCAGCCGATACCAGCCCACAGTAATTACAGTAAACTCCACCATTTGCCTAAATTGCCATTTAGAATTTAGACCGGGACCATGGTTTTGTCCTACATAATTCTTCATAATGAAATTGAAAAAGGCTGAAAGCAAGTTTAAGGTCACTCGTAAACAGTTACAAAATAAGAGTCCGAGTCCACTGAAGAGTAAGAGTCCACTGAAGCCCTTAGCATCCTGTTTACATTCTCAATGAAAGTCAAAGCTGTGAGGATGACGGCTAAACCTTAGAAGCTGCAGCTGTGCAGACGAGGAATTTTCCACTCATGTTGGTGGCTTTCAGTCAGTTAAGTTTTGTCTGCTTCTCTGATGGGTGCTTTTCTTTTAGCCTTTGCCAGGTGCTCAATTTTATTTTCATGTTGGTTGTATTTGTTTGCTGCTTGTGCTGCACTCAGAGTTTTCATTTTGTTGATCTGCATAGTTCAGAAACATGCCAATACCAGTGAATTATACATCTAAATAAACATCTACACACAGGTATTTTGACTGAGCTAGTTTATTATTTTTAAACAGCGAGAAAACAAGTTAGCTGCCAGCAGTTCTTCACACTGGTAAAATAATTTTAGTTTTAGAGCTTCAAAGTGATATGTAATTGTAAATTTGTTCCTTTTAAGAGGAAAGGTGAGGTGCAAATAATATATACTTCAATACAGGGTAAGACAGAATGCCATTTAATAGGCACCAGGTTTTGGTAGAAAGTGACTGTAAAATATCTGGAGCTGTTGGGGGATTTAGATTCTTGGCTGCTGTCATATATAAAACACAAGTATGATGGCAGCCAAGCAAATAGTTATATAATAATTTATAGATAAATGCACTTATAAGGTGTTCAACAAACTACACAGCACATTATAACATGCTTAAAATTATATTTTGTAAGAAAAGAATAATATCCAGGTGTCCACCACATAAACAAATATGAAGATCACTGAATATTTGAGTCCACTTCTTCAATAAATGTTTTCATTGAAGACACTTTTGCATACATGAATATGTATTATCAATCTGTATATTGGTCGTTTCTGGCCTCCAGAAGAGTGACTGTGGCATCCCTGCTTGGGCTTTTATTTGTTGTCCTTCTTGGTTTATGTAATCTGAGATCAGTTATACCCAGGAGCGAAAGCAAACTGGTACGGTCTGGTACTGTGCACCACTACAAGATTCAGTTGCAGTACACACTACCAGGAACATGGTAGAGCAGCTCCCTGCTATATAATTGTCATTCAGAACCAGTCAGGGTTGCACTCTGGGTTAGAAAATAGATCCACTAGCAATATGCAGTCTTGAAAACTACCCTGTCTACTCCCTTTAAAAAATCCTTTAAAGCGTATTGTTTCTGAACTGTCAGTGCTGTGTTTTAGTTCATGCTGGATGGAGCCTTGGCCGGGCATCACCCTCTCTTCTGCTTCCCTCCCTCTCCCCTCGGAGAGAGTCCATTGGTCTCCTCTGGGCCCAGCCTTTAAACGTGTATCACACATTTAATGTCTTTATGTTTGTTGCGAAATGTCCCAACTAAAATTAGTAGGAGAATAAACAGTTGTGTTTTGTGTTGTTTACGATACAGAACAACTTGGAAAAGAAACTGCTCATGAGCTAATGATGGAGATTTCACTCAGCAGTACATGAGTGCACATGCGCGTCTACTTCCAAAACGCAGTGGTTGCTATGGGGATCCGTGCATTTGACTTAATGCACTGGGACGTTTTCCACAACTGGTCCACACATGTCAAGAAATGCCATTTGCGTTGGGACAGGACGAACAATAATTTACAATTCCACATTCTTGTGGTGGGCTGAAACACTTTCAGCATGATTTAAATATATGTCAGTTATCATCTACAGACATTTTAAATAAAAACGGAGAGAAACACTTCAAAACAGTCCCTTTTTTTTGTCAAAGTAATATTGCAGAGAAAAATAACTTCTTTGTTCAATAGAAAAGACAGGGACACTGAAAATGGGTTACCACAGAAAACCAGAAAAACACCCAGTGATGAAGGTTTTGGTAATAGAACCGGCAAAAATATAAAAATGCTTTCACCTCTGGTTATACCTGTTGTGGTGTGGAAAACCTGTGGATTCACACTGCTATATAATCAGTTAGGGACAAACGCTGGACACTTTAGAGGCCACAGATTTATAGATTTTTTTTTAACTGACATCATGTCTTCAGCTTGTTCTGTAGCTCCTCTGACTTGTGGAGTTCCTCAAGGCTCCATTTTGGAGCCCATACTGTTTTTACTGTATATTTTGGATCATAGCTTTCTTGACCTCAATGAAAGCAAAAGAAAGTTGTTTGGATTTGAAAAGTTTGATCTGCTTTTAAATTTTGTTTTGGTTCGATATAGCCTCTTTACTGTCTGAAATCTGAAATCAGAAATATGACTTCCGTTTTTGATCCTGTGTTGAGAGAAGGAGCTAAGGGTAAGGCTGAACTCTACGCTCACAAAAACAACAAAATCAGTGGAGGTGTTAGCTGTGTTGCTGCCAATGACTTTGACATTGAGATTGAATAAAGTAACATGAAGTTTGCTGAACTGAATTGTGAGTCTGTTGCATTTTTTTCGAAGTGCTGCTCCCATCCAGCTCCTGTCTGATGTTGAAAAAAGTTAAAATTTTGTGGCATCAACACAAGCATCAGTCAATGAAATTGCAGCGACACGGCCTGATGCTAGCCAATGAAAATGTACATTGCGGTTCTAGAATGTAAAAGCACCGAACTTTCTTGTGTATTTAGCGGAAGGAAACTTCAAAATTCACTGAGAGAGCAAAATTAGTAGCATCTGAAGTCATAACATGAATTGTCCAAATTATGTTCATCCACGCAGTGTTCAATAGCATCTGCTTCCTTCTTTTTTTACCTCCAGGCTCAGAGGAAGGAAGTGTTTCTTCAAGAACGCTATGGCCACTACAGCCTGACCGATCCCTTCCTAGCACTTCAGAGGGACTTTGACTGCAGGGTCCCCGGAGGAGACAAAGAACGGCGGCCTCTGGGGTCCAGTCCCATCTCCGTACTGGAGGCCGTCATGGCGCACTGCAGGAAGATGCAGGAACGGATGTCGGCCCAGCTGGCTGCTGCCGAGAGTCGCCAAAAGAAGGTAAAATGCTGAGGAGTATCTCCATCTGTGGATATCGTGTGTAAAATTAAAAAAAAAAAAGACATAAAATAAAGGCTGTGGTTTAAGGCATATGAGGTCACACTAGTGCAGGGTATTGAAAATCGACACCTTTCTGGTATCGATTTAATTGCTTAGATACCACTAAGTATAGAAAAACTCCACCTACTTTTAATATCTTGTTGCAGCATCAACACCATCCCACTGTTTAATGTGAAATTCATGCTTTTACAACAAAAAAGTGTGATTTCACAAAATTGAATTCATCTTTTCTCCTCGCCCCAACTCAGTTTTAAAGCCTAACAGTAGCAAGAAAAAACTTCCTCTTGGGAAGAAACCTTGAGCAGAACCTGAAATTTTTGCTTATAGAGAAAGTTATGATTTTTCTCTTGTCTTGACCACCAGTCCACCAAAATGCCTGCCCTGCTAATGTAAATTTCTTTATGTTCAAATTTAATAAGTTGGTATCAAAAAACGCATTGTTGTGGTATCTGTATTGAAATATTTTAAACGATATCCAGCCCTGCCACACAGGTAACAAACTAAAACAGCATCTGCACTGATGCTACGGAAATGTTTCATTCCTGGAAAATTCTGCTTCAAAACAGGAGCTAAACAAAATACAACCACTTATTTCTTATTTCAAAACACTTTCTACAAAAAAAAAAAAACTCAACATTTGTAGAGAGAGAGTTGATCTTTTAAAAGTATTTATTTTAATAAATTTTAATTAATCTTTTAAATGTCTCATATTGTCAAGGAAAAAAAACTGTATAAATTCTGACTCCGTTCAAACTGCTGTATTTCCCAATTTATGGGTCTGTTGTGGGTAGCATGAGCTCACTTGTGGATTTCCTGGATCCATACAACTCAACAATAATCCATTAATGAGAAATAGATATGCTGAAAGAAAACTGGAATTGTTCTCTAAAAAAGGAAAATATGGGTCAGATACGTTTAGCATCCATGACTCTTTCAGTTATGAAATCACTGACCTATGAGCCAATTTTTCCAGCCCATAAAGATCCATTTGGGCTTAGTAAGCCAGTCTCAGCATGTTCAGTACTGATGCTTTGTCCCCTTTCATCTATAATTTGACTGAACCTGGCAGAAATTGTGTCATAAATTCCTTTAATTGCCATAAATAAATAAATTCAAGTGGAAGAAAGTTCAGAGATCGCTTGCAGAAATTCAAGATTGAATGTAATTTATATAGTGTCTATTATGATACAAGTTGACTCTAGGCAGCTTACAGAGACCCGGAGTATGACCTCAAAGCAAATACTAATACTATTAATAATACTTAAGTGAAGACACTTTCAGTAAAGAACTAGTGGGAGAAAAAAGCCAAAAATTGGCAAGGAAAAACTCCCCTGTAGGGGAAGAAACCTTGAACAGGACCTGGATCAAGGACGGGGGCTCCTGCTGAAGGTAAAGGAAGAAAAGAGGGAGGAGACAGGACAGAGACGGCGAAGGACAGAGAGAGGACAGGCACAAACATATATAAATGTGTGGGCTGCAGTCAATGAGGTAGTCAAAGTAAATTCATTCATTCAAAAAATAAAAATCATTCTTTCTTTCGAAAAAAAGAAATGAAGCAAAACTGAAAAGCAAATACCCATTTAACAAACAAATGTTCAGATTTCCAACTATTTGGATCCAACCCTATAAAACATTATGATTTATGCAGCATAATATCCGTTTGACTGCAGCAATTCTGCCTTGATAATAAATTAAATAAAATCGAAATAAAAGCTGGCGTATCTCAATTTGGGAGAGAGAGATTTTCTGTTTGAGCAGAAATTCTGCTTATTTACACATGACTCAAACCCTCCCAAAGTAATGTGAGAAAGGTGTTTGCTTGTGTGTGTTTCTGTTACTGGTGAATGCTTTTTTGTTTCTGTCCTGTTTTTGTGGACCGTGTGTGTGTGATTGTTTACCACAGGTCTATGTAGGATTATGTGGCCCGATTAACTGAGCAGCCAGATGTCCAACTCTGTCCCATTTCTTTTTTTCTTTTTTTTTTGTTTCCCCTCTTCCTCTGTCTCGGCTCTTCTTCCTCTGGACTGAAAAACACTGATCTGTGGTAGTGTTTGGATGTATGATTTCTTCTGTCTCAAATGAAAGATGGTCAGTCGTGGGAAAAATGTTCCATCGTAGCTCCAAAAACAGGGGCAGATCTCACATTGAGACAGAAAATGAACGACAGAAGCGTCTTGAAACCAAAGTCAGGCTGCGACAGATATCAACAGTGTCAGAAATCTGGAGGAGTGAGACTGCCTGTTGTAACAATCTCTGACAGAAAAACCTGCACATTAGCCCTCACCAGACGCGTTGACCAGACTCACCAGATGCATTGACGCTAACTCCAGGGGTCCGTTTCACAAAGCGGGTTATGTGGAAACTTTGAGTATCTGAAACTCAGAGAAACTCTGAGTTTTCCTTTTCACAAGCGAGGTTACTGAACTCTGAGCCAGAGGGTTCAGTTGAGCCGGTTTCACAAACTGAGGTAACTGATACTCAGAGTCTGTTACCATGGTAACTGACTCTCTGAACTAAACCTGGTCGGGAGCAGTTTTACTTCAACATCTGGAGTTTCTTTCTGTCCTTCTCTTCATGAAGCTGAAACAGGTTCTGTTTAATCAGAAAATCGATCATATAACAATCACTTTAGAGACGTCTGAACAATGAAATGTCGCATTTTGTGTCAGTAAAGTATGTTGATGATCTGAATAGATAGTTTAATGTGGTCGAACCAGCCATGACTTCTACCCGTGACACCTTAATGATTTTCTTTAAAGAGCACGAGGCCCCCCCAACAAAAGAAGAAAAAAGAAGAAAAAAAAGCAATCTTAATTCCGTGCATCACAGATATCACCCGCAGTATGTTCATACTTCACATGAAACAGCATGGATTATTAATTTTATTATTGATTTTCTAATGTCAGTTTTCTTAATAATGATAGGATACTGAACATACACATACTTTATTTTCTTTTTCATTCACCACAATGTCATTGTATAATAATCATGATTTAGAAGTTATTAATTGCTTGAAATTAGTATTCTGCTACCACTTGTGAGGAAAGAAATGTCCCTTTAGGATTTAACAGTGTGATTTTGAGACTTCCAGGCACCTTGAACAATTTTTTTCCATCTGATATAACAAAAAAAAAGAGTGAATCCAACCACATCTGTTACATTTGATTCAAGGCTGAAATGCATTTTATATGTCATCTTCAACTAGTTCAAAGTTGTTTTTTCATGTTAGCAGTACCCGCCACTAAATATTTAAATTATCCATCAACTCTGTAATTTCTCCTTCATCAACTTTCTTTCCTTCACTGATGCAGTCAGCTGCTGCAGGAAGTCATGTGACTGCAAAAAAAACCCTTTAAATCAACAAAGAAGAATAGGAAGATCTCATCTGTTTAATGGCGCTGCCATGGTGAATCACGGTACTGAGCTCCAGTGATGAAGGCTTTTTATAGTCATGGTAACGCAGAGTCAACATACTCAAGAGTTAATTGAACCAACTCAGAACAAATGCTCTGAAACCAAAAACTCAGAGTTTCTGATCTCAGTTTGTGTACTCAGAGTTAGTTTTTTGACTTGGAGTTTGTTGAACCTCCTTTGTGAAACAGACCCCTGAAATACACTTGGGATTTACTAATGTCATCGCCACTATTCAACGTATGTTCCATCACACAGTGTAACATGCTGTAAATTATAAATCTTCTGATTTCACGTTGCTCAGTGTGACTTAAATTAATCTTAAGTCAATCTTAAGACTGTAAAAATCATACTGTTTGAACCTAGTAATAGACTCTGACTGGGATAGTGAGAGAGTAAATTAGACATTTTCAGTGAAAGTCCCAGCTGAACATCACTGAACAATAATTAGAACTAACAGCTGATGTTGACCGACTGTGACTTCGGTCTTGTCAGGCATGAATCCTCTCCCTTGGTTGCCGTTCTTGTCGTTCACCTGTGAGTAAGCTCTTGAATTATCCATGAAGTCTCAGGAAAGCTGAAGGCAGCCAGGTAGCTGCACTGCATATCAAACTCTGAATCAGAGTATTTACATAATAAGACGCCCCAGATCCCCTGATCACCTCTCATGAATTAAGAGGGACCGACACCCCCGCCTGCCACATGAGAAGCTCAATCATTTATTTATTTATTTATTTTTCTGTTATACCTAGTGTGAGAGTGTTGTGCTACTCCTGCAGTTTCTTTCGCTTCCTTCATCTCTCATCCCAGCTCTCCCAAAAAGCTTAAAGGCCTGTTTTCTTCTGCCGTTACACCAGTGGAAACCTTTGTGTGACTGAAGTTCAAGCATAGACTGAATCTCCCTGTAAGCCTTGTTAAATATTTCACTTAGCAGTGGGGAGATCTAGCGTCTGGGGAGTACTGATGCTATCTCAGGTGCCTCCAAGGTATCTCTGCAGAAATTAGTTCCAGTTTATTGTCTTAATTTGCTTTGTTCTGTGGGAGACGACAAAATAAGTTTGAGGGGAAAAAAAATAAAATATAGATCACGTGACAAACTCAAGGAGGCCAAGTCCATCCCAAAAGCAAAAACAAAGTTTAACTTGCTTTATTGCAACATTTAAATTCACAGTTTTTCAATATAAAGTCATAATTTCGTCTCATATTTTACAACAAAAAGTTGCAATATAAAGTACAAAATTTGATATTTATGACATAAAAGTCATACTTTTATACATAAAGTAATACTTTAAAAAAAGAAAAAAATGTTTTTAACAATCAGTTCAGTTCTTTCCATCCATCATCTATACCTGCTATTTCCTGTGCAGGGTCACGGGGGTCTGCTGGGGCCTATCCCAGCTCACTTCAGGCGAAAGACAGGGGTCCACCCTGGACAGGTCGCCAGTCCATCGCAGGGCCACATGTAGACATACAGCCATTGACACACTCACTCACACCTAGGGACAGTTTAGGAATACCAATTAACCTATCAAGCATGTCTTTGGACTGTTTGAGGAAGCCAGAGTACCGTGTGAGAACCCACACAAGCACGGGGAGAACATGCAAACTCCACACAGAAAGGCCCCTGAGGAGGCTCGAACCAGGAACCTTCTTGCTGTGAGGCAACAGTGCTGACCACCAAGCCACCGTGCTGCCACTAAGTTGAAAAGTTGTGATTAAAAAAAACTTTTATAAATGTCAAATTATTGATTTTTTTCCCCCTTTCTCTTGCTGGAGCACCATCCCCAAAAAATGTCTGTGCGTGACCCTGACAATATTTGCAAGTTGAATAAATAACAATCAATACAGAGACTGTTATTTAACGATGTGTTAAGGGGTACTTACATTTATACTGTCATTCACTATAATGGAGATGTGGCCCTCAGTAAAAATGAGTTTAACGCTGTGAGTTTGACACAATAAATGTGAGAGGAAAACCCAGCTGTGGCTACTATTGTATGCCCTTTTTGATGCATTAAATCATTTTTGTTAATGCTCTCAGAAGAGGGTTATAAGATATAGTACCGTGTACTTCTACTCCAGCCTGTTTTCAGTGTGTCGTCACCTTTACAGCCTCCCTAAATTTGCCCCGAAGGCAACAGACATAATCCTCACCTAATTAGCAGCTAGTCGTAGCACCTCCTTTTGAGTCACAAATGGCATTCCCTCGGTGCTCCCCATTGCTTTTAAGCCCACATGCTCCTCCTCAGCATCAGCTGGTGTTGATATGCACTCCCCAGTGATGCAGAACGGAGGGAAGAGGGAGGTACTGGTGGAGGGTGGGAGGTGTATCTGCTATTTGACAGGGATTGTGGGATGTAATCTCGGCTGTTTGAGGCTCGTTAGAGCAATAGAGTCTTGGTGTTTGGGTGGAGAGCCGCGGTTAAGCCCCATTACCCTCTGTGAAGCCAGTTCTGAGCTAACAATAGCAGATGCTCCAGATATAGAAGCCACAGCTCGGACAAGTCATGGAAATTCAAGCGTGTGCACAGACACCACGTCTCTCTGGCCGTTATTTTATGAATTCAGCTGGATTAATAAAATCTCTTCTTTTTTTTATGGATAGATGGGCTTTTCCAGGGCTCTTCCATGTTCCTTTAATTGTGTGGCATATTTAATGAATTTGACGGTTTCCTTTAATAAAAGAAGATCTAACTTATTTAACTGGTGTGACTCAACATTTATATTTAGATGTTGCTGTACTGCAGACTTACAGTTTAATCTGTTTGTAAATACCAGACTGCATTCAAATATTGATTGATAAACCCTTTGTTTTAGTCTGGTATTGAGCTGCAGTATGATTCAGGATGGATGGCCAGTTAAAGATGACCTAAAGGTTCATAATCATACATGCGTACCTGATTAAACATGTGACTTTAATGGCGCTCATAAAGCAGATGGCATTACAGTGATGAGAACCATTCAAAATCTTAAGGTTGTACAATTCAGGATAGAATTTCAAAATAATCTGCAGCTTACCAGGTATTTTGCAACCTCATAAGAGCCATATGATAACATATTACACTGCAGTGGAGCAGCTTTGTCCCAGCTCTTTGCAACATGGTGCTGCACAGTTTGAGGGAAACTGGGCTTCAAAAGCTGCAGTAGAAACTAATGGATGGCATCTGTCATGATATGGACAAATATATATATGTTGATGGTTTTACCCCAGAACCACCCCTAATGGAAATGCACCTTTGTCACACTAAAATGACCCCAGGGGTGAATTTGAGTATACACGGTGGTTTGTCTCTGTGAAGGACTGGTGATCTGTCCAACAGTAACAGCTGATATACCCAGGTACATCCCAGTCCTGAAAACAATGAGGTTAGATGATTTTAGTTTAAAAAGAGAGCAAGAGCAATATGTTTGATCTACCAAGCCAAACCTCCTGAAGTCTAAGCTTTGTGCAGTTCTGCAGTTTAGTGTGCATTTGTTAAACAACTACTGTCCTTGACTTTGTGTGTTTGTATTTTCTAGTTGGAGATGGAAAAGCTGCAGCTCCAGAGTCTGGAGCAGGAGCACCGCAAGCTGTCGGCGCAGCTGAAGGACGAGCGCGAAAAGAACAAGCACATCGTGATGATGTTGGTGCGCGAGTGCAAGCAGCTTGCCACACGAGTCGTAGAGGAGTCACAGCGCTTCGAAGAGCTCCAGGCTCGGCTGGATGAGGAGAGCCGCACCTCTGGACGACTGCAGGAGGAGCTCGGCACCGAGCGCCAGCGCAGCCAGCAGATGGAGGCCAAGATGGAAAAGCAGCTTTCAGAGTTCGACACTGAGCGCGAGCAGCTGCGTGCCAGGCTGGGCCGAGAGGAGGCCGAGAGCCAAGGCCTGCGGCAGCAGGTGGAGCAGCTCAGGACTGAACGGGGCGATGGGAAGGAGGGCGCAGCTGCTGCTGGGGCTGAACCTGTTGCTGCCACCGCAACGGCACCTACACCTAAAGCGCTGATGTCTGTTTCCGTAGCTACAGAGCCCATTAGCTCTCGAACAGCATCTTGCCAAACGGACGTGCCCCCTACAGAAGTTGAGGGTCCTAAGAAAACCCCCCTCACAATACCCGTCAAACCAACCCCTTCCAACTATGTGGGCCTGAGTTTGCCAAAGACGACTGGCCGGGGGATCGTCCACAGTAGCTCTGCAGGACTGGCACAGACAGAGAACGGCTCGGAGGGTCAAGCCCCCCATGGCTTACCCACCGGAGTCAGTCCCCGCGTCCAGGCGGCTCGCTACAAGTTTCAGGATCAGGACCAAAATGGCACAGCATCCCAGAGTCCTCCTGCTCGTGACCTCTCCCCCACCAACCGGGATAACTTTGTAGCCAAGCAGCAAGCCCGTCACACTGTCACACAGGTCCTCTCACGCTTCACCAGCCCTCCAGCAGGAGGCGGTGGACCCCTGCGTCCAGGCCTGCCTCACTCTGCCTCGGAGGGAGGACCTTTTCCTGGCCGCCTGAGCCATCCAATAGGCTTAAAGTCCCCTACAGTGGCCAGGATCGACCGGGGAAATCCGCCCCCTATACCTCCTAAAAAACCAGGGCTTAGCCAGACCCCTTCTCCTCCTCATCCACCCATCAAGGTGGTGGGGGACAGCAGCCGCTCCCCCGGGGCTGGGCTAAAACCAGCCACACCCCAGCTGCCGCCCAAACCTGCCCTGGACCTGGTCCCAGCCCTGACAGCCTCTCAGGTGGGTGCCTGCCCCGCTTCACGCTCCCCGGGGCCTGGCCGGGGCCCTCAGCGGCAGCCAGCAGCAGCATGTGCACAGTGTCCCCCAGTCATCAGCCCTGCCACCACTGTCAGTAGCCCCTCGTCCATAAACCCCCCCTCCACCTCCTCCTCCATTAGTTCTCCATCCACCCATAGCCCCTGTGCCTCAGCAGGCAGCCCCCTGGCAACAGCATCAGGTAACGGGGCTCCTTCATGCTCGGTCTCCCTCCAGTTCTCACCACTGCCTCTTTTCTTGAAGTCTTTCCAGAGTGCCAGCCTAGCCCAGGATAGCAGAGCATAGTGATGAGATTTAACTGCAGGAATGCAAATAAAGTAGCTCATATCAGTTTCTGCACATGACAATCCTTCCTCCTCAAATGACCTTACAAGATGTGATGTTGCTCACTGCATTCTCTCACTATTCAACTCTTCCTCTTCCCCGTAATACGTCTTCCCTCTGGGTACGTCTCATCTCCCACAATGGCCCTTTCTCAATGTCTGCACTCGTGTTATCCTTTACTTCCAATAAAATATCTGTCACAGCCGCTGTGTCAGTCCAAAGTTAGAATCTCGTCAACCATGGTAGTTGTATGCATATCCTACCCTATTGGAGCCCAATCAGCAACCACTACACGCTGAAGCTCATCCAGGATGTTTTGTTGCACTTCCTTAACTGACCAGTAGGTGCTGGCTCCAAAACAGAGCAATTCCCCATTGACCCCCCCATGTTAAAAATGCCAACTTTGCAGCAAAATTAAAGGTACTTACAGCCTGGTACAAAACTCTTTTTTTTTTTTTTTTCATCTGTGGTTAAATAACTTTGACAGCTTTATTTGCAACATGGTATCACACAGTTTGGGGAAAAATGGGATCAAAGGCTCTCTGTAGAAATCTAGGGGTCATGTGACTTGATAGTTCCCACTGTCGCCTTGCACAGGTTAAGGGATTGCACCGAAGTGAAAATTGGGTTCCTTAGCAGGCCGCTTTTTTTTAAAATAAATTGTTATGTAATGAATTTTAAATTGGGATACAGTTAGAATTAACTGGATTATACATAAATTGCAACAAACATGATTGAGTCAGAATATACTTTTATATACTTTACATTTTCTACCAGCCTGGCTGTGTGGTCATTAAAAGAATTATCATCAAGTTATTGAGGTAGAGCATATTTAAAATTGACATTTTCTGAGATTTTGAAATCTGAAAATGTAAAAACTTAATGCAGAGCAATGGTTATAAACATTTTAGCGAGAGATGTCCCTGGTCCTTGTCATCAAGTCGTTGCCCATCATATAGCAGAAAGCCAGTCCTCCAAAGTGCATTTTTCCAAGTCGAACTACAAGGTGTAAAAGTCCAAAACTGCCATACCTGATATTGAGCAACGGCCATTGTTCCATCAGCCATGTCAGCAGCAGACATGTTGCTGACATGGACAAAAATTTCAGTGCGCTTTGAAAATCTTGGTGAACTGAGGCAGACCAGAGACTCCTGGTGCTCCTGTGTGCTCAGACTGGTTTGTTGGCCTTCCTACCAGTAACTCCTGTCCTCTCTGAAGCTGATGCCAGAGGCTGCTTTCTCCTTCCCTTCCCTTTCTTTCGTCCCCTGTAGCATGCCATGATCACTCATCCACTTCCTGCACTCCTTCCTGTTTCACCTTTCATTAACTTTTATCACTGACTATTTTTTTATTGACAGTACTGTAAGTATTATATCACTTGTTGTGGTATAAATGTTAACATTTACATTCACATTGTAATGTGCCTTGTGGTGCTACTGTGAGCATTGAAGATAATTCCAGTTTATTATTTCAGTAGTTTAGGTTATCATTTCTATCTTTAAATTCTGTCTTAGTGGTAATGTGCATTTTTTCAGCTGAAATAAACTGGAAATATCCTTGAATATGCCTGTGAAATGTAGTAACGTATGCTGGCATTGTTGCATGCAGATGAATCCTGGTTTAAAATTGTGCAGCCGTCCTGTCGGTCCACATAACCTACATGGCAAAACAGCACAAATGGTCCAGAAAACATTAAGATTGTAGCAGACACTGGAAAAGCTGACCATGTGGTCGTGTTAAAGGAACATTTCAGAGTGAAAACAACCCTAGGCCTGTTATTTGATGGTGAGGAGTGTAATCTTTTGTTTAGAGAGACATTTTAATGTCAGCACTTGGGGAAATCCTGATTTATGCTTCTGCGTAGCAGCTACACTGGTAGACTACGCATGGACCCTATGCCCTATCTGGTAATGAGACTCAAAAATCCCATTCCTCTTAAAGTGATTATCTCTAAAGACAAATGTATGTCTTTGTATGTGTACAGGAAGTCCTATAGCATCTATTCACAGTAAGCGGTGACGATCAGAAGGAAATTCCTGCACAAATAGTCCTTTTTATACACTTCCTGTGTACATGCAAAGCTAAAATCACTTAAAGCAGCACAAAGAAATTTTTGTAATTTTTATTTCAGTCTGTCTCCCTATAGAGTTTAGAGGTTTAAGGTGCTTTTATGATGCTGTCCAAGATTTGATTCTTCAGTATTGTATTTGTGAGTTTCATACTTGCCTCTGCCTTGATGTCCACTGTAGCTATTTGAGCTAGTTTCATCGTTGTTGATGTGTGACGCAAGAAGCGTAATAATTCATGATGCGACCGAAGACAGCGCATGATAGACCTAGGGTTGATTTAACTTTGGAATAGTCCTTTAACACCATCGTTACCCACTTCAGACACAGTAACCTCCATAATCATGTTTGTGACACTGGGTACTGCAGTTTTTCTTTACTTCTTTGTATCTTGTTTTTGTCTACAAGATGAAGGTCAGCACTGAAACGCCTAACTTCGACTTTCTCTGACTTCTTTTTAACCCAGACACTTCAGGAACTGACATAAACCTGCCTAAAATGTGGCTACTGAGCCCAAGCATTTAAAAAGTAGCGGTAGAATAGTTTTGTTTAGTGATGAGAGCTTCTTTCTGTTCTTCACCTAATCTTTATGTTTGTTAAAGTAATCCTGTATTACTACATTTATTACTCCACTTTGTTCATCTGCGTTATATGAGCAATGTAGGTGACATTGTTCTCAAGGGTGACTGCTATCAATCATCCAACATGCTTAAAGGAGGTGTATTATTATATTTATTTATTTAAAAAACAAATCTGACTCAGCTAAGGCCTTGTTGAAATATTTTGTTTGTGGGTTGGGTTCTTTTAGAATAAGTGCTGCAGCTTTGTGT
>JBAMYA010000021.1:630702-648275 GCA_037176975.1 Arrhamphus sclerolepis | reverse complement strand
TTGAATTGCTGAATCGTCCTAGATATATACAAGAAGGTCACAGCTTTGAAGCATCAACATAACATCTCAGCACTGAAATGAGGTGGAGGGAGGATCATGATTTGGGAGTGCTTAATGTCCATCATGGTGGCAAATTTACTAAAATAACCTTCAAGATAATATCTGGATGTCTGCCTGCCAACTGAAGCAGGACAGTAAAGTTAATCCACCACAGAATGGTTTTAGAAAAAGAAAATCCACCTTCTGAAGTGTTATATAACATTAAATTGTTATGCATTAAAAACTCTGAGAGTAGTAAATTCAAATCTGGATACCGACATCAACGTCATAACTCAGAACATGAAAAAGAAACGACTTTCACCAAGACCTTTCCCCAAAGCTCCTTTGTTTTCCCAGTATCTTCTTTACATCCAACATGCATTCTTGTCTCCAAGGCAACCAGCTCCTACAGTACTGACTGAGGCAGTCTGCACATTCCCAGAAGTCTGAGACAGTGACACAGTGGTGTGACATGCTTGTGATGTTCATACGTCACTGCACTGTAGCTTTATTGGCCTTCTCTAGCAGGACAACAAAGTTAACCAACTGGTACCCCCATACACACACACACACACATACACACACACACAAAACTGTAGAGCTACAGTTGCAGTGAAACTGTGTTTGACAGACATTGTTAAACTACTGCAGCCATGAAGCAGCAAACTACATTCACTTAGCGTCAAATCTAACTGAATTTAAGCAATTTTAAGTAAAAAATATGGCTATTCTGCATGTTTGTTGTTTGTATGGTTTTAACTGAAGTTTCTGATACAATTTAAACCAAAGCAATAATTTTATAAATCTCATTAATATGATGACAAAAGTCTGTGAGCCCTTTGTAACTCACCATTTCTTTTTGTCTCATTTGCCATAAAATGTGATCTGCATTTCATATAAAGTAAAAATATAAAATATACACCGTCAATGCTTTAATGAATATGTTTAACAGAGACACGATAGATAATATAACTGAGTGTGCATTAGATTATGTCCTCACCCTGTCTCTCTCTGCCTGCTTTTGGTTCTTGCCTTCGTCTTCTCTTAACTACAAATAAACACCACTTTGAAACAAATTTCACAGGACCACAAACAAAGTTCTGCACAAGGGGTGGAAGATGGGAAAAGCTGCAAAATTATTTCAAAAGGCTTCAATAAGGGAATGAGACCTCTTTAAAAAGTTTACAAAAGTCCCTTCTGGACACATATGTTAGGACAGATGTGACAAAAGTCTGGAAAAATTCACAACATTGCGTTTGATGGAACATGCGCCGCATTAAGTATCATGGATTGGGACTACTTTCCTGCAACAGAGGCTGTTCATCTTTCAGTTGTTGGAGGAAGGGTGAATTCAGACGCGGGTGAAAGAATTTTACAGGAGAACGAGAGGAAATCAGCAGTCCATGACATTCATGAAGCTAGGAGAAGACAGGTGATCCAATCAGTAGGCACAATAAAACTGTCCAGACCATAAGCAAATAGTAATGCTTTAGACATCAAAGCAGCTGCTAAATCAATAGATCACTGAAATATTGATGATCTGAAAAGTTAAGAAGGAAGTTTAAAGAGATACTGAATTTGAAGCCATATTATGCTCATTTCCAGGTGACCATTTTAGAGGCGTTTTTGCACACAGGATAGCTCCAAAGAAAGTTTCATTGGCTTTTCCCTTTGTAGAGTCAGAAAAGTGGAACCAGTTTGTTTTGGGTTTTTTTTTCACATCTGCTGCCCTTCCTGACACAATTCAGGCTTGGTATGGACATTGGGGGATGGCTGGGGCAGTGGGGGTACTGTGAGGTTCAGTGTCCTGCTGTGCCCAAGGACACTTGAGGACATTAAGGACCTGGGGTTTGAAAAAGTGCGAGAAGAAGGTTGTGCAACCAGCTCCACTATTGTCACCCAGCATAACTCGAAAAGTCCAGCATCATTTTAGTCCCTTTATTCTGGTTTCTTCTGGGCAAATGATATAATGGCAAATCAAAAAGCTCAGGTGGTTGATTTCGTGAGTAACTCCAATGTTTAGGAGAGATTTTACGAGACTCAAATGGACACTTTCTGAGGCCCAGTACGTGAATGAATTAACACAAAGTACTTTAGCTCCATGTTCATCATTTTTGACTCCACAGTTGACAACTTTAAAAGGCATCTTGGCAGGGTAATATGGATCTCAAAATCTTACACCAAGAGTGCTTTGATTGACGGTGACTACACGTAAACGCACAATTCTGTTTTATGTGAGACAGAAACAGGAATCTGGGACAGGTCTTTTAACCTTGGGTCATTAGGACACTCCAAATGCCATTTCTTGTGTTCTTTCCAAACCAGCTCCACTAGAACAAATGTACACCTAGTTTTTTCAGCCTCTGGTCAAATTTAGGATGATAATTTATCATTATAACATTGCAAATATGAGGTGACTTACATCTTTCACTTTTCACAGAGAAAATTCAGTCTTCAATGGAGGGTATGCGTTTGCATCACTTCCCCTCTAGGCCACTCCCTGGTTTTCTCTCTTTCAAAGGAGCCGTTTGACACATTTTACAGGTGTTAATTATGTTTTACATTGTTGTTCTAAACCGAGGCTTATAGTGCTTTTTGGTGTTATCTTGGCTGTTTCATGTTTAAGGTTGGAAAGTGAGACAAGAGCATATATAGACTGACTTGATAGATATGTTAAAACTATTTAAATACTTTTCAGTAAAGAGCTTGCGGAATATAACGTTTGTCAGTCTTGCTTTACATACAGTGTTCATCCAAGCATGACAGCGCAGCTTTTTTTCCTCTTGAAAAAAGACAGTGATTCATCTGTTTCTCTTTTCTTTAGCTTTCGGTATCCTGTAAAAGATAGCTCCAACTGCTTTTCAAACCCATATGCACAATCAATCGCACATCAGCTCTTCCCCAATTTTTGATGTTGTTCTTAAGTTTAGACGGTATTTAAGCCAAGGCTGCCGCTTCCATCTTTCTGCCACTCAGTGGGGCGTAACCACAGTGACTTCCGCTGCTGTGATGTCACGTGCATACCCTCTATGAAGGCTTTAGTACTGTTTAGTCACACAGATTTTGTACATATATAAACACATAAACACAGTTTATGAGTTATCAGTGCAGGTAATTCTGATTTCCACCTTTGTAGACCAGATAGACCATAAAGACTCACCCCGAGGTAAAGCAGGATACCAAAGAAGGCAAAGGGGAGGAAGAAGCATCGGGCCAGTGCTTTCAGCAGCCTGGGCCTGCCCTTGGCTGACACCACCTCTCTGTCCCATTCTCTGCAGGGGGGACAGAGTTACAACACCATTAAACAGCACTGCATGCACACAGGGAGAAGGACACATCTACTAGAAAAATGCCAGCCACGTTTGTACTTCTTTGGCTAAAACAAAAAATAATAATAATAATAAACAAGGTTTTGAAGCATTTCCTATCATTTGTATGGTTATATAGTCACAGAACAAAATAATATAGAGCAGTTTTTTGTGAAAAATTTCTATACATCTACTTTTATTTAGATAGATGTTTGCAACAAGCTATGTTGTCAGATTTCCTGCAAGTTCCTTGACTTTGTCAAATGGTTGATTTGTCATGAAATCTCAAATTTCACAAAAATCCCAAATTAAGGCTTCTGTGCTAAAATTTCCCTGTTTTCTTGTAAAATCACATATTTGAAAAAAAAATGTATTTCAAAATTACAAATTTCAGAAGATCTAGACAATTTTTATTTTTAACAACCAAGACTTTTTAATTGTACCCTTACAAATGTCACAAAAGTTTGACTTTTTAACTTAAAATTACAACTTTTTTGATAGAAAATATAAACTTTTTGCAACATTGTGACATAAAATTACGAGTCGTAAACTCCTAAACTTTTTCCATAATTTCTTCCATTTTTTTGTTATGAAAGGAAAATTGACAAAAATCAGTAGTTTTCACAAAAGTTAAGACACTTTTTGTGATAAAATCTTTTGCAGACATTAACTAAATCCTGACTTTTCATAAACCAGCTGCTCGCCAACTCAGTTATCCCACTTTTTGATATCAGTACTGAATAAAACAGGCAGTCACACTGAAATTTCCTCAGAAATGTTCTAGTTATATGATTAAACTTTATGATTGTACAGTATACAATTATATGATTGCCTTTGTGTGCTCTCACAAGGCTGATAAAATGAAGTGGCGGCCTTGAGTATGATTTCTGTGAACCCATATCTGGTTTGAGTAATTTCATTTCTACTAGATGCCTTCTGTAGCTTCTTGAGATGAATCTCTCACTGCTGTCTTGGCTATTGAGCTTTTTAAAATTGTTTGTCTGAATTAATGCACAAAATTAAATGAATGCACTAATGTAACCTGTCTGATCAATATCCACCCTAAATATAATTTATTCAGAAATAAAGCATGTGGCATAGGCAGAACAAAAACCATTAGCATTAACAAACCCAAAACATCCAAAATTGATGTCTTTTGTTGTTGCTGCTTATCAGAGTTTTTACTAACAATTCTGCAGCCATTTTGGTTGTTTTAAATAGTGACTCTTGAACGCTCCTGTATGAGTGGCCGTATAAAATTCATCCCCACTCTGCTGTGATTGGCTCAGGAGGTTATACACCAGTGAAGATAGGAGGGATGCCAGACTCAGACCCTGACCAAGACCCAGCCTTTTTAATGTGGGCAGCTGCTGTATTGAAACTGTTTGTTATCATGCACTTGTTTTCTCACTGTTCTCATCTGCTTACCTGAGCCTCCCTGGTGGATCAGTGGTAGACCTTTTGCCTCAAGCATAAGAGGTCTGGGTTTGATTCCTGGTTGAGTCAGGAAGGGCATCTGATATAAAACTTCTGCCAAATCAATTATGTGGATCAGACTGGTTGTGGCAACCCAAACACGTGCAACCAAATAGAATATTGTTTTTTACTCGTCTGACCCTTTGGTTATTATACACTTGTGCCTCTGTGACTAATATATACTGAAGTGTTTCAGTTCTGTTCAGCAATTATCTGTTGTTATTTATGAATGAATGTCACAGTGCTTGGAGCCAGTGAGCTTCTGCTCACTTAAAAGCTAACTTTTAAATAATTTCCCATCTAAACATGTCAGTGAAATTGGTGGTACAACATCACTAGTCAAAGATAAGCGGGAGCTTTTCAATGAATCATACTTTAAAGGGAATTAAACTCTGGAACCAAACAGGCACTTTTGTTTTTCCCAAAAAACATTTTTGAGGAAAATACTTGGCGTGGCATGAGAGGGAGCTGGTGGTCCTTCACGGGGCTCCGGGTACTTTTGAACAACCCAGAGCATGAGTGTCTGAATGTATACTCAGTTCTCTGATGTATTCAGCACTTACGTTTGTGATCGAATCACCCAGGGAGCTATCTCAGTGCCAGTTCTGGACTGCCTGGTGCTGATCGGACCAGTCCGTGGTGATTTCAAGCTTTGCAATTAAACCTGTTTCATTTTCTCTACTCAATTTCATTCCAGCTCTGGCATGTCTGTAAAGTTCACTGACTTGAGCTGAACTGAGGGTGATGGAGTGGCTGACAGTGAAACGCTTTAATGGAAGGTAAAGTTCACTTTCCCAGAATCCCTCGATGTTTGCCAATCGGAGTAATGAGAGTGGAAGCCCACCCCACCCCCATCTCCACCACTGCTCATTCATCACTCGGTGGGCACTGGGGCCTTTCTAAAGGTTAACTTGTTAACACCCATGTTCATTCACCAGTTTGTTGGCACCACCCGATGCGATAAGACAAGTGAGACAAAGCTGTGGTTGTTAGGCATTTAAAAAAATAATAATAAACAAAAAACTAGAAACAGAAAAACAGAAAGATGTCCACTCCTTCAAAAATGCCAAAGATGTAGCATTTTCCTTGTGCTAAAAGAGGAGAAAGCAAACCAATATGTGGTAAAATGGCAGCAAAAATACTGGATATTTACAAACTTCAACAAGCATTTTAACGGAGTGAAAATGCTGCCCAGCCAGCTGTGGCAACAGGGAGAAAGACAGTTTAAAAAGACATAGTTGATAAAACACTATTTAAATGATTTAACCCATCTATCTATTCAATAAGAATAGGTAAGTGTGTCAAGACATTTGAGTTGTTGTAATAATTTATAGATAAATAAAATATAGGGAAAACATGTAAAAAAAAAAAAAAAAAAAAAAAAGTCTAAATGAAATTCAAAGTGTCAAAAGAGTTCATTTGTGTCCATCATCTGCTGCCCGGCTGTTTGTTGGCACACACAGGTGTGGTTTACGTCTAACCCGCTTTTAAATGCCAGCCCATATTTTAAGTTGCCTGTGAAGAAAGCGTGGGCCACGGCCGGCAACTGTAAACACACGGAAAAGGCCATGCACAGCAGGGAGAAATTTCAAGGCAGCAAATTTACAGAACACAGTTTGTCTACAAATTCATCATCCCATTAAAATATTTAAAAAATTAGAAAATTAACAAATTGATTCATGATGTCAGCATTTTGTTCTTGTGTTTTTGAACAGCGGTTCTCCTCAGAGACTCGACTGAGGGTGCAAATTCAGTGAGCAGTTGGAAGGTTTACCAGCAGCTCTTTGACAACATGATGTAAAAACTTAAAATTTAGCTGGCACTATTTGAAGCAAAGAATGGTCAAGACTGTTTAACACCCCCTCCCCCCACAAAAAAGGAGTTTTAAGGAGTTGTTTCAGTGTATTCTGTGATGGCAGCATTAATGCGGGAGATTTTACTGCAACACATGCCGCCTTTAAGACCACATATTTTTCAGGGATGTTCATGCATTTTTTTTTCAACAAGACAAAGTGAGACTGCACACCTGTGCACATTACCAAGGCATGGGTGAGGATGAAGAGGGTACAGGTACTAGACTGCCCTTTCAGCAGCCCTAAACTGTCCCCACTACAGAAAATGTGGAGCAATTTGAAATGAATAATACGACAATGACGACCCAAGCACAAAGCAAACAAACGAGATGACGTTAAAGGCAGGACAAGCAATTCTCAATAATATCTGACTCAGAAAACCTTTTGCCACAGATAGTGAACACCCTCGCATCATCTGCTAGCTTCCCACCTCATGAGTACACTGTAAAAATCAAAGTAAATCAGAAATCCCTTACCCTGCCTTTAATGAGGAGAGGGTTACCAGAAATATTTCAGGTTCTGCAAAAGTCTATATTAAAACTCAAAGTAAATGTAAGAATCACTACTCCGTTTGTTTATTTACAGAGTCCATACCTTCCCAACCTTTTCTGGATTTGACGTAGGGTTAAGTATATCTTAAATGCCTTTTAATGCCTTTGTATAGCACTTTGAGTTGCCTTTACTTAGAAATGTACTATACAAAGACACTTGCCTTGCCTTTAAAGTATTTAAAGACAATGAAGCAGGAAAACAAAACAAAAAGACTCTTATTAGCCAGAGCAGACAATTCAATTCCCAGTAAAGTGGACTGGGGGTGGACAAACCTTTCAAGTCTTTCAGAGAGGGTATCTGCCAAATCAAAAGATGGTGCCTTATACACATCTGTCAGGCATAACTTCTTTGTGAAGCCCTTCCTCAGCAAAGGTGATATCCACCTGCAGGAAAACCACACAAGAGACAGACTGCTGGTTATCAACTGTTTGAAGCTGGAGCACCTGGAGGAAAAGAGTTAATAGATATTGCTCAACATATACACACAACAAAAGGTTACAAAATCAGTCTGTATAAATATGCGTTCAGAGAGCACTGGAATTCCAGGAATGTATGCTCCAGGTCTAACGCCCAACTGGGGGACAATATATATGTCCAATAAAAACATATATTACATTTTATATATTTTATACACTAAGGAAGAGATTGTTTGTTTGTTTGTTTGTTTTTGACAGGTGGAAATAATTTCCTGAGGTCTCAATGACATGTTTGGGATATGTTTTACCGAAAATCCCACAGAAATACAGTACAACAGCTTCATTGTCAACCATAGGTTGACAATGAATAGACTCATCAGTGACGTCACTCTCTGGCCAATCAGTGGTTTGCAGTCTGGTCATGTTGCATTTTAGGCTCAACTCAGCTCAGTTGGAACCCGAGCTGAGTAGGTGCTTAAAAAAAGAGGTACAAACAGGTAAAGCCAAGCTGAGTCGGTGTTGTGGAAAAGACCCACAGCTTATGTCTGGTTTTAGAGAGCAGATCAGACTGTCAACTCAACTACACCCTCATATTCTGCAGACAGTCCAGTGTTACATCTTTGGGCTACCAGCTTCAGAGAAACAGCAAATGTGGATATATTTGGCTACCACAGATTATGACGTGTAAAGGCCCATTTATACTCTGCATTTGAGACTGATACAGATGAAGCCTTCTGTCCGTGTCCTGCGTTGATTTCACTGGTACGTAGCCTTGATGTAGGTTATTTATTACAGACGAAATGAATCAATACAACCAGACATCCTGGAGGCAGTTGTGAACTTAGTGAGACAATTGTTAACCAAATACAAGAAAACAAAAAAGAAGAAATTTTGATCAAAAGTGGCAGAAAACTTTGTGAAGCAGGTGTGAAACTATCAAATGTTCTCACGGACGTCCAAAAATATTGAAAATGACTTTCATTGTGGACTTCACACATGGGTAAAATTAGAGAAAATAACTCCAAAGTAGCACAAGTATTGATATGTGTCATGCCTTCTCCTACTCTGTTTCCACATTCAGTCTCACCAGCCAACTGAACACAGCCCCAACAGTACAACTCCCAGGTTTCCTCTACTCACACCAACATGGACCGCACCTGTATCCTCGTCATTACCCTCGTGTTGCACCCGTGTCCCTGACAATGTATACCAGGTTTCACCGCAGCTACTTCATGTAGTCTTGTTTTGTTTATGCTCTATGTGAATTAGTCTACACCGGCTTGTGTCCTGTGTGTGTTCATCGCACACTTATTGCATATTCTATTAAACCCTTTAAAGTTCAGTTAAGTTTGTGTCCAACTTTTGCATCTCAGTGCTTACAATATGTTTGCCATGTTTGTTGATGTCAGTCACTTGACTCATCACCGCCCCCTGCTATAGTTGTTGCTAAACAACCATGCCAGTGCAAATATCACATGGAGGTATGACGGGTAGTAATATAAATAACATTTGGAAGGGTTAGTGCACACAGGTACAAATGTACCAAAGTATGAAATCTATGCTTTTTGCGTAAATAGGTTCTTCCAAATATTCCAGGCAAAGTCGATGGGATCACCACATGTCGTCATCAGTGGTGATCTTTTCTTTGCCAAATTGACAGAAACATAACCTGAAATTTCTTGTGAGGTTCACCAAATTGACATTCTACCCCGTTTTGTCCTTAACTTCGAGCTAAATCAGTGCCTTACGAATCAGTGGGAGTTTTGAATTGACCTAATCAAAACTAGACGATAATGAGGATGATGAAAAATGCTGCGCTTCATTGCAAGTTTGAACTTGACAACGCCAAGGTGTTTTAACTGACCTCTGAGTTCAAAAGAATGGATGCCCACAAGAAGGCTTGAGAGAATTACCTGCTTATTGTTCTAAACTATAAACGATCAACCCACAATCACAATGTAGTTTTATTTTTCAATCAAAGACTGTCAATCAACCCAAATCAGTCTTCATGGATCTCACTCAATTTTGTGAACTTAAATCCAGACTTCATTGACCAATCAATGGGACTTTTCCAGGAAAGAGTTTTACTTTTGTCATTTCCAAGTCAGTCCTACTTTGATCTGGGTTGCTGTGATGTCACAGCACCCTGCAAATATGAACTGTTCACTGAATGATGTATTTTCAGACTTAAGCAGCCCTAAAAAGAGTTAAAAGGTTATTTTATGTGTTTTTTTTTATTTGTTTGTTTGTTTGTTTGCTTGCTTGCTTTTGGTTGGGACTTTTGACACCTCAACATGCACAAAAAAAAACTCAAATGCCCCCCTTAGACTGTACTTATTGGTAAGCTTTTGGTACAAAAACAGCTTTAAAGTGTTTTGAAGCTTAAATGTAAACTGTCTTTAGTGACAGAGAATAGAGATGCAGTCAGATGTTCAAATACCTGAACTATAATCATTTAAAGAGAGGCTGTCTGAAGAAGGTGAGTCACTTTTTCAGTCTAATGATATCTTAGCCAAGCAGCAGTATGTCCAACATGTACCACCTCAGATCAAGGACCTTTACTTTCACAGATATATTACAGAGGACCTGCCTACTCAATCTTCACCTGTCGGTTTTTCTAGAACTTTCTTTATTACTGCATAAACCTCATTTGGCGCAGTTTTGAAGAAAGTGCGCACAAATAAGCACTTAGCGCTCCTAACCCGAGCTTCGTTATTTTTTAAATTCAAACTTTTCTTAGAAAATGTGTTTTAATTAATACAACAAGCCACCAAAAAAAGAGTTTATGAATTGAAAAACTGTCACATATAATGTCCATTACCTCCCAGGACCACATGCGTGCACATGGACTGGATGGAAATAAAGGAGCTGCTCGTGCACCTTGCCATTCAAAAACAAACATACGGATAAAGAATGGAGAATAATCTCATCTTACCAAAATATGAATTTGGAGAGGAAGTTGGCATCTTCCACCGGTGACTTCTGCATCCTAACAGCGCCGCCAGTGTGACTTCTCTGCACCTGAGTGGGTCTCCTTTGCGCGTCGCTCACATTAGTGTATCCCCCCCGTGCAGCTCCGTTCCCGCAGACACAGAGAGGGGGGTGCTCGTTTGTCTTATCACTTTGTGTCTGCCCCTGATGTGACGTAACTGTCCGGTTATTATGTCCAGAGGGACCTCGACCACCCCTGTCTGCGCGTGTTGGTCCTCTGGCCGCTGCGCGTTCCGCTCACTCTCTGTCAGCGGGAGGACAGTCCATCCTTTATGGGCTGAGTCACCAAAACCTTCGCAGACACGTCATTTCCACGCCGATCAGCCTCTCACCGCATATTGTGGCAACAAGTGGAAGTGAAAGCCAGATGATGTTTATTAGAGGAGCAGTGACTGTGCACACACTTTTAATTAATAAAAAAGATTTACCTTGTCTTTTCTTTTCAATTTCTCATAAAATTAGAAATATTATCTGACACCAAAGCTTTGCTCTTGAACGTTACAAACCATCAAAAATAGTAATCAGTTTCTTCATTCGATGAGAATCCACAGATAAAACCTTTATTAACCCCCCAACCCCCACCAAACATAATTATTATAATCATTAGGCCTATTTCAGTCTACCTCAAATATTATCTCTGCATTTTCTGAGACTGAAAACTAAACATCTCACATCACACCACATCAAACACCCTCACATCTGGATTTAAAGTGGACAAATGTGTTTGGGTTTGAAATGGACTAGCACGTGTCCAATATTAGTTTCAGCATTATGGGTCCCAAATGGGAAGCCGCTGAAGCTCATGTGGGACAGCAATGAACTAACTGGGAATATTGTGTGTACCATATAGTTTCAGTCACATATACACAAACGTTAGAAAATAACCAACAATACCACTTCTCGCCAAATGGGGGCATAATGTCACAGAATAGTTCACAGGTTTGCCTCCAGTGGAAGGCTTGGTGTTCGGAAGCACCAACCACGTGCAGGTTGAAATCCAGTTCCTCCACTGACCACTAGGTGTTGGCTCCAAAACGGAGCAAAACCCCATAATTTTCGCAACTGGCTTTGACAACTTTGTCCCCACTTACATTCAATGTTCTATATGTGGAGCCTGCCTATTAATGCTGGCTGTGGCTACCTGTGGTAGGTCACACCTGTGCAACATAGTCAATGAAGAAGAACACTTTAAGAATGGACAAAGACATTGTAATCTCATTTTGGGAGGATGAAGCTGAGCTTTGTTTGAGGAAAGACTTCCAAAATTATATACTTATTGATGTTTATCAATATCATGCTTATTTTCTTGACTTATTTCAGTTGCAAATAGAGAAACAATCGTAATACATCTCCATCTGTCAAAGGAGGTTGATACTGAATGTGAGTCAGAGGCAGATTGGCATGCAGGGACAGTGCTGCATAGGTGAGTGCTGAATGCTGCTGGATAGTTATCAACAAAATGGGATTTTGTGGAGCTTCATTTTGGGCATAACGACTCCAAAAACATCAGGGATTCATAAAAGTATTTTGAATCGAATTGAATTACGTCCATGTCACACCCCTTGTCAACAAATCGACTGACCGTGCTGTTTCGCGGCCCACCTTAAGCATATAGCAACACTGATTTTGGCACCCTAAAAACCAGTTAACCATGGTACAATAATTTTGGCATGGCTCATAATTTTATGTTAATGAAAACACAAATAACTGCCTATCATACTGTGCCAAGCGCTTGTGGTGGCTGTGGGGTAACACGTCATGTTGGTTGATCCCACCTCTCTCAGAACACATGGTGCCATAGTGCCAAGATAAATGGGGAGGTTATAGTAGATTATCCAGTATTACACCTATGGTAGCATGACTTTGAGACTCCTACAAAGGGTTGAGCAGAAAGAACTTGCTTCCTATGTACTGAACTCTATTATATTGTCTGCTAGAAATAGGTTATACAACTTATACAAGTACTGCTGAAACCAAAAGCAAGAACACAGCTATGTGACTTCAGAAGAGACTCCAATCCACTTCCCTTTCTCAATTATGGACAGTTATAAATCATATTACATCTGAAGTAGGCATGCATAAAGCTGGACTGCTGTCCATCTAAGTGTTTAGCTGTTGCTTTTTTAAATTTGCTCCACTTAGTGAATCACAAATATAGCAGAAACAGTTCCGGGACATCTAAGTGAACTTGAAACTTTTTTTTAATCAGTTTCAGGTTACACATAGTTTCAGGAGAGGGGAGGATCAAAACCCCCAAGACATTCCTAAAGGGAACAAAGATAAAAAAAAAAAAATGAAAGAAAGAAAACAAAAAAATGCTGCTCGCCCTTTGGCTTCTTCATACTGTACACAAGTTCACAAGCTGTGCCTAAGTTTACTGGACATGTAAGCCAGTTTTAGATTTGTTGTGACCTTTATAAAGATCACATTGATTTGACTGTGAAAGTTAAGAATTTTTATTTATTTACATGTTTGAGGAAAAGTAAATCTAAAGAATCAAAATATAATTCAGGTGATAGAATAGATCTGTCAAGTTTTTAACATGAAATGTGATAGTACAAGATATACGTGGATGTTTTTTGAGTAAAAGCTAAAAGCACAGTGGTGTTGAAAAGAGGTTTTAGTAGAATTTACAGTCAGAAACTCTGTCACATCTTTAAAGATCAGACTTAGAATAAAAAGCAAACATCTGAAAATAACTAATCACCTGTGTTCTAATACACAATGAGATGTGATTTCATTTTACACAAACCGCTTAGTTGTTCTCAGAAGGACCGAGTTGAATCAAAAGAGAATCTTGAGTCAGTTTTTTTATGTCTTACAAAGGGAATGGAAATGATCTAATTGTGAGTGAAAGGATTAAGCGCTGCCTTCTAATGGAGCTGAGAAGAATCACAGGAGGACGTACTATCAGCTGCTTCCAGTTTTGCTCATCTGATTCACCACTGAAGGTTACTGCTGAGAAGGAAGAGTGACCTCTCCTGGACACAAACAGCTCCTGGCAGCTGGATCAAGTCTGTAATCTGTTGTTTTTCTTCCCTTTTTGAAATATGTTGCCTTCAGTATGTTAGAAAGCAGCAAAAAGGTTTAAACTAATAGATAGGAGTTAGATTCAGTCAGTTTTGGTGTTTGTGTGTGTTCACAACTGCACAGTAGTAATCAGATAAAAACTGTAAAAGAAAATTGTATTTATTGTTTTTAGTTTGGTGGGTCTTTGTCTCCTTACAGCCTTGACCTCCTGCCAGTGTCTCAAAAATCAGCCTCTGCATGCCATCGTCACGGATGCCTAAATTCCTGACATAAATGAGGAGAGAGGACACATGCCAGTAGTATTATGAGAAAGACACAGGTGTATCCTTTAAGGAAGTCTCTTCAGAAACTGTGACGTCAAAAAAAGAAGGGGATGTGACATGTTATTTCACGCTGTAGATTGAATTAAAAGTAAACAGTGGTTATAAGGGTCTAGGAAAATTGTTGAAGCTCACAATAACAGCTGTGCGGTATAAAATAAAAAGCAGAGATTTGATGCATTTGCAACTGTCAGCAGTTTACAATCATAGCTATAACAGTAGGTGTCTCTCGTGTCCATTCTGCTCCTCATGCATGTTAGAAGACATGAGGAGATGAAGCAAGGAGAGGAATCAAGGTTGCACAAATAATAATGAATAAGAAAAACAGTCATGTGGGTGTTAATAACCTGTCTTGATCCTATTTTTTAATGTAAAAATATGTTCAAATCATCAGATTATAGTGGGTCGTAGGAGACATTATTCACTTAACAAAATAAAATCCAAAGAAGAAAAAAGAGCAGAAAAAAGGATGATAAACTGTGGGCAATATTGAATAGAATTTAAGAAGTTAAGTTTTCTCTATGAACTCATTGTGGGTAGGTATACATACCTTTATAAAAGCTGACGTTTTGGCAGTTGTTTTTTTTTTTGTACACTATTATAAATCCCTGTGGGGAAACTCATTCTCTGCATTTTACCCATCTGGGCTGTTAGACCCAGAGCAGTGGGCTGCCATGGCGCCCAGGGAGCAGGTGGAGGTTTCAGTTTGCCTGGTGTATTCATGTATGTGTTAACACAATTCCACAGGAGAAAGACATAAGCTGTGATTTTAGAAAAGCTGCAGATCAAATGCTGCAGATCAGTGTGAAAAGGGTTATAAAACCACTTCCGCACAACATGAAGTTCAATTTTAATTTCAATTCAGATCTACTTTATCTATTTAACATCTATACAAAAAAAAAAATCTTATCAATTTATAAATTGGGTTCTGTTGCCATGAACAGGGTTGGAAACATGCTTTTATTTTGCATCCTTGTGGTATTTTGACCAAATAGTGTCACACAACTTCAGACACATGCACACCTCTCACAAGTTCACAAATGTTATTTTTTGCAAAACAACAGTTGAACAGCTATTTCACCATCAAATGTAGCAGTCTTACATAAAAAAAGTGGAATTTTGTGAGAATTGTGATTTTACAATGAAAATTTGTGACCTAAAAGGTGCACTTCTAGTTTCAAGTTTTTGTCCAAAACTTGTGATTTTATAAATCTTGTCAATTTTACAACAAAAATTATTGGCATGTCGCTAAATTTTATAATAAATATTTGTGATTTTAGGAAGGCATAATTTTTATGTCAAAAAGTTGCAGTGTTATTTTTATGATGAAAATCTGTAATATTAAGTTAAGAGGTCACAATTTTGACAAATTGATGATTTTACAGAAAAATTCACAAATATACAGCAGAATACTGTTTTTAGAGTAAATGCCACTATTGTGCAAAATTTACAAATTTTACAACAAAAAGTTATGACATTAAATTAGAAAGTCACACTTTTGCACACCAATTTGTCATTTTAGAATAAAATGTAATGGTAATGGGACAAAAAGTTGCAGTTATATAAAATTGGAATTTTGGGACATAAAATTGGAATTTTATGTCTTAATTTGAGATATTCTGAGAAAAATCAGCCTTTTAACAACAAAAAGTTGCAATACAGCAAAATTCACAACTTTAGCCTTTTTATTTTTTAAACTAATTAAGTGAAGCTTTCTTTTCAGGCCCCGCCCCCTTCTCAGGTCGCGCGCTTACTGCTACGTTCATCCTGAGTTCACCAGGCAGCTGCGGCTCGAACTGGTTCGGTCAGGTGACGACATGACCAGCTACATGGAGTTCGTGTTCCCCGCTGGAGACGAAAGCGACGCCAGTAATGATGAGTGGGATATCGGCTATTTTAACAAAAAGACGTCTTCCAACACTAAGGTGACTTGAGAAGATGTTCATTATTTATTTATTTTTAAAACTGAGGTTTGTGCCAATAAAACCGAATGCTAGCATTAAGGAGGAGCAACGGTTGCCCGCAGCTGCCTGAACGGTGCTCCTAAATTTACTATTTAACCCCAGAAAGGCTTGTAGCGTAAAAAAAGTCGATCTTTGCGCCAGTGTGGCGTGACTTGACTTTTTTTCAGGTCTGAACTTGGTGTTTCACCTGGAACAGCGCCCCCCCGTGCTATATAGTACTGTTGTGCTTTCTGTCCTAATTCCAATCGCTTGTAAATCAGTTGTTGTCATAAAGCTAAACTGCGAGGATTGTATTTCAAATAAACACTAGAAAATATTCTCTATAACAGGGGTAGGCAACTCCAGGCCTCGAGTGCCGCTGTCCTGTATATCTTACATGTTTCCTGCCACAACACATCTGATTCAATTGAATGGATTGTTAACATACTTGTGCAGACCTGGATGACAAGCTGATGGTGATCCATTCATTCGACTCAGGTGTGTTGTGGGAGGGAAACATGTAAGATATGCAGGATAGTGGCACTCAAGGCCTGGAGTTGCCTACCCCTGTTCTATAATTTGCCTTTCACCTCAACAGTAGTAACCTTGCAACTGAAAATTGTGAATTTTTTTATTTCAAATTTAATGACAGCTGTGATTTCATGAAATTTGACTTTTTGTGACTGAAAAAAAATACCACTTTACTGTAACATTGTAGTATTGCAAAATTTGAGACTTTACAGCAAATATTTCAGATTTTTAGGACATAAAGTTGTAATTGTACATCGAACATCAGCATGAAAGTCATTTTTTTTTTATGTCCCCAAAATTGTAATACTGGAAAAAACAAATCACGATCTTGTAAAATTCATGATTCCTTGAAAAAAAATGACATTATAGGACATGAAGTTGAAGTTATATGAAATTTGCAATTCAGCAACTTAAAAGATCACTGACAGGTTTTTGTTGCAAATATGCTCAAATATTGAAACACATACTTTTCTAATGAAAGATTAGATCTGTCATTTTAAAACTAAATGAAGGAAAATAAACACAGATTGACCTCTTTGCGGTTATCTATTGAATGTTTCAATTGTTTTAAGTGATGTTCAACCCCTTCCCCTCCAGCAGGAGGCTACAGTCAATCCAGACCAGAACCTCCCACCACAAGAACAGCTTCTGCCCCTCAGCCATCAGACTCATAAACACCAGCTGAATCACAGATTCACTCATTATAATTTTTTTAATTGTATTTTATTATTCCATTAATTTGTGTTGTTTGCACCACTACAATGAAACAAATTCCAATCTGTGAATATCTGAACTTCTGATTCTGATGTGGGCAAGATTATGTTCTGAATGTTAGTTTCAATTACTTGCCACAGATTTTCTTCCACAGCATTTTATGCCTGGATTTCACTGCATTGTGGAAAAACTGCCATAGCAGGCCTCATGGTGGTTACTACAACAAAATCAACAATGGGAAATTCTTTTCGTGATTCTGGTGTGGAAAGGGCATGAAGGGAATAGTGTGAAGCGGCTGGGATGAGAATCAGCACCTCTAAGTTCGAGGCCATGGTTCTCGACCGGAAAAAGGTGGTTTGTCCCCTCCAGATCGGTGGAGAGTCCCTGCCTCAGGTGGAGG
>JBAMYA010000021.1:609401-630602 GCA_037176975.1 Arrhamphus sclerolepis | reverse complement strand
CTCCCGGAGGAGCTAGAGGAGGTGTCTGGGGAGAGGGAAGTCTGGGCATCCCTGCTCAGGCTGCTGCCCCCGCGACCTGGTTACGGATAAACGGAGGAAGATGGATGGATGGATGGATGGATGGATGGATGGATGGAATTTCTGACCTGATCTGTTTTTCCAGACTCCAGCTATTTTATTTGCCTTGCTGACTACATCGTGGATACAGTTGTTATTATAAAACACTTTGTAACCAATTACATCACAATTCATGCCGGAATTTAAAGGCATAACAAACACTCAAATCTGTAGAGCATATCCTAAAATCATATGCTACTGTAATCACTTATCAAGTGTCAAGATGGAGGCAGGTGTGGCGGAAATCTGTGACAGTGAATTAAGAATTAGAGCTACGCCTCTTTGTCTGATTTTATTTTCTGCAGCAGGGAACAAGTTCAACAGAAGTCTGCAGAAGCTAACAGTATACATCTATCTTCATTTGGACATCGTGCTCTGTCCTCTGAGCCAAAGAGAGCAGAGAAAACCATGCATGGGCACTTCATATGGACAAATCAATCAGTAGGTCATCAGGCAGAAACAGCGACACTGGTCAGCAGGTCACACAGACTCGTGCAGACCTTGATGATGAGATGATTTTGATCCATTTATGTGGATTAGGTATGTTGTGGCAGAGAAACTTCTGAGATGTGCAGGACAGTGGCCCTCATGGACTAGGATGCCTCTGTGCTAGAAGGTTCTGTTTCTGCAAGGTGTACTGGACTTGACATCAGTGGCTAACTGGAACTCTGCTGTTGACTTTTCTGGAGGTTAATGTGTTGTTATAGTTAATGCTGCAGAGCTGATGAGCCATCATTTGCCAAACAATCCACAGGATGGACTATATATCTGAAAACCAAACTAAGGAATGGCAGGCTGGCATGCAACAGTTGGAGCTTCGCTCCTGAATGTTAGACTTTCTGTTGTGGATTCTTCAGTAAATGTGTGCAGAACCCAGTAAAAGCCATCGATCTCAGGCGCTCATGGTGTTCAAACATCTGCTTTAATGCCTGTGGTGCAGCTGCTGTTAATAAAAGCATGTCCAGGCAGCTATCTGGCATGTCATCTTAATTATTTAACTTTCCTTTATATATTCAAGAGCCCCTGTTGATATATAAAATATGTTTTTGTTTTTTAGTGGAAACATGGCCAAGATGGCAACAGTGCAAACATTCAGAAATGGCACTTAAAACTTTACAAATTGGAGTCTGAGCAGATGTGCAACAAATGCAACCCACATCCTCCCTGTGGATGAAATCCATACAAAACTGACAAGCATCAAAAGATTGTCAAAATGATCACTTTAATCAAGTTCTGTTTTGTTTTTGTTTTGTTTTATTTTATTTTTTGTTGTTGTTTTATTTGACTTATATGCAGAAAATATTGGGGAAGATGTCATTAGGATCTTCAGCAGTCATCTACCAGAGGTTATGGTTTGTTCCAATCTCGGCCCAGAAGGAGCACTGAATAGACTTGGCCCTGTTTCTGTTTTAAGGTACAAATATCTTATTTAGTCATATTATGAAATGTCCCCATCAAGGGCCGTGACTAACACTTCAGTAGTCAGGATCACTTCTCCTTCTCTGACTGCAGCAGGGGGATCTGCTGAGGATTGGTCCGATTATGAGTCCTTTTGGACAGGAGGGATTCACGGCAGCTCCCTCTGCTGTTTGAGAAGAGTAACGATATGTGCTTTAACGTCAGTCCCCAAAAGTCCCCAATAACACCAGAAAAAGCCGCAAGATTTGTCAAAAGTCGCTTAAAAAAAAGAAAGTCATTAGAATGGTCTGAATACTCTCTAAATATAGCAATAAAATTGCTAAACTGGCAACGTTGCAAACTGTCAGCAGAAATTTTGAATGCTCTGATGTCGACATTGAAAGTGCTGAGTCATTCAGCAGCCATTGAGCTAGATCTCAGCTATGTCCCGCCTCTTCTGCTGTTGATTAACGTGGCGCTGATTTGACACGCATTTTAGAATTGCAAAGAAAATGAAAAGGCGTAACTGAGGACGACGATTTGAAAACAGAGTTGGTTTTAGAGCTGATTGAACTTTCGGTTACAGATTCTATTCCAGGGTGGAGAACTAGAACCAAAACACAGAAGATCAAACATAAGCCCTTCTACATAGTTCTGTGACCCACAATCCTTCTCTCTCCCTGGGACGTCACCGCCACAGGTGGACACCATAGTGTAACCTTAAATAAGCCCTCATCTTTTCCAGCACTGGTGGTTTGTCATGATTTTTCTCGTCACAGACGTTTTGTCTTGTTTTCTCTCCTCCTGCCCGCCAGGCAGTCAGAGCCGTTTGATGTGTCATGCTCTAAAAATTCCCACAATTCAACAAGTGTCTGAACAGACTAGGATTCCCTTTGAGACAGGGGTTTTTAGCATATTTTCACAGCAATGAGAATTTACATTTCTTTTGGGAATTGAGTATGGGCAAAGTTAAGCTGTAGTAAATTAGAGCTCGTAACTCATTGAGTGGTTGTCTCAGAATCCTACGGCACACCTGGCCATGCTTTGGTTGCCACGCCAGGTTTTTGTTAAATATGTCAACATAAATGGATATAAAGGCAGAAATCCCTCCATGGCCTGCAGTCTAATTTCATACTTTCATCCTGAAAGTGCTTTTGTTTTCAAGGAGAAATGTCTGTCCATGCTCACAGCCGTGTGTGTGTGTGTATATATGTGTGTGTGTGGGTCAGGGAGGCAATTGCAAGGCTGTGAGAATGAAAAATGTTTGTGGAAGAAAACTGGGCGAAAGAGCAAGAAGATGAAGAGAAGGGCATGAGTGTGTGTCTTCCAGAGAAGGTGGATGCCTGTCAGGAAGCAGATGATCCGTGGTGATCGGGTGTCTGCCAGTTTAAGACCTATTACACACTTCTCTGGGCTGAAACCTTAGAGTACCACTCACTGTTATAAATCACCTCCACTGGAAACCCGCACACACACACACACCCGCCTCAGGGCAACACTGGTCAGCCAAGAGATGCATATTTCAGGGGCAGGTTGGATCACACACATTGTAGAGTTTACGGTGGTTTTTTGTTTTGTTTTTTCTTGTGGATGTGGGCAGTCCAGCTCGACCAAATGTTGATTTGTTCTGTGATATCACATTTAGACTGAAGAGTTTCAAAGTGATGTTAAAGTGAAACTCGGTGAGAGTTGGACACTTGTCACAAAACTTCGCAGACAGATGTGTTTCTTAATCAATTAAACATAAAGAGGCAAATCCAACTTTAATTTCACAATAGGTTTTGATCTCTCACTCTTATTTAGATCTTGCTAATTTTTTCTATCCATTACCTATACCTGCTCTTCCTATTCAGGGTTACGGGGGTCTGCTATCATATCCCAACTCTCTTCGCTTCATAATCACCAGACGGCCCAACGTGCATGTTTTTGGATCGAGGGAAGAAACAGTCTATTCTGAGGGATCACAGATCACTGCTGTCATTTAGACCCATCCTCGTCATTGACGAACTGAAATTTCCTTCACTTGTTTAATTATATTATAAAATAAAGAGAGATAAATGTGAAGATTCTTTTCATGAATCTTCAATGAAGAACAATGTTCTTAACCATTTTTATGATTTTTTTTTCATGCATTTGCTGACTAAGTGGAGATCCACAAGTCTTCAGTACATCCAACTACTTAAAATACCTTTTTTTTTTAATCCCTTTTACCACCACAAAATTTGCCCCATACAACATTTTGTGGGGATGTACTGCAGGCCTGAAATGCAAAAAAAAAAAGGATGGATATTAACTAATGAAAGAGTGGGTTGAGAAAAATATAGAATATATTGTCGTCGCTGGCAACAGTGCATCTTTCCCAGCTGAGATTGAAGAGACATATGCACAGCATTTGCCTTTGATTCCTTTATTGAAGTTCAGGTTCCCACACACACATGCACGTAGAGCCAATCTTAGTTATGACTTTCACTGTACATGGAATCATCTTGTCTCATTTAAAAACTCATGAACCATGAAGTGCAGTCTGTATCGAAACACACTCTTTTAGTTACTCTCCCATCACTCACAGAGAAAAAAAAAAAAATTCTCAAAAGACATGCAACCTGGCCTTCAATCATCCTGGAAACCCACACAGAGTCCGTTCTCACAGACGGCTGGAAACACAGAGAGCCCACAGAGACGGCCCCTCTGTGCCTCTTCAGAGTGTGAAATCAATTTCCTTCGGCCCTGGCCGGAGCTCAGGTGCTAAACTCATCTCCCAGAAGCCCCCTGTGTTAATTCAATAAGCAGACGCGAGGATAGAGGGGTCCGTGAGGAAGACTCTGGCCATGACGTCACCCCTAGTGGCACTAGAACTAGCTGGGCCCTCTGTCAAGAGAGAGGTGGAGCTTCAGGTCATGTCTGGACATATCACCTAGAGAGGGAGGGGCTGTGGAGGCTGCAAGCACGCTGACCAAGCAGAAAGTAAACATAAGCAAATTCCAGAACCAGATTCCAGATCATGCTTGAAGCTAGTTTTAATTTTATTTGAACATTATGTGGGAAGAGTCAGCTGAACACACACACACAGTAACAGGTGTGCATCACAGACAGACACTAACAGTCTTACCTGAACAGCTGCAGCCTGCTGCTGATTCAACATCTGCACCATGTCAGAGGGTTCATCTGGTTAACATTCACATACTGCTGTTTTAACAAAATAGAATTTTCTATTTCTAATGTTGTATATTTAAAGCAGCGCAAAGAAACTTTGGTCATGTTCAGCTCAGTGCCCCCACCCTCACCGGGGCAAAAGTGAAATTCCTCTCACGAAGCCGTCCACAATTGCTCTTATTTGATACCTTACTCACTTTCTTTTCCATCATTACTTTCTTCTGTCTCTCGATAGCTAATGCCAAATTAGCTCTGTGAGCTAAATTCCTCGTTGTTGACGTGTTACATAAGCGATGTGCAGTTGTGGTTGTGGCTGTCTTCTTGGCTGATAGTACGGAGAGAAGAGTTCGACAGCGAGACAGCCCTGTTAAAGCGTCAGATGTTAAGCCAAAAACTCAAGACAACGATCTAAAACACGTAAGCAAATCTGCAACAGAATAGCTGACAATAAAAAAAATAAAATAAATGAATCAAGGTGTTTCTGTAGCCCAGTCAAGGTCCAGACATGTGACAAGACCTTCAGAAATCTGTAGCCTCCCTCACTAAATACAAATACAAATCTGAATTATCTTTAGCAATATTGAAAAAAGAAAAGTGAGCTGGAATTCCTCTACAACCATATAAGACTAAAACCATCTAACAAGTGATTTAAGTCATTACGTCTCAAGCTTCTTTGACAAAGAACTGCATTGTTGGGTGCACTTAGCTTTTTTTCACACCCAAAAGTCAGTGTTCATGTGTTGAATCTCATCTGAGATTGTATATATATTATTTTAGGACCTTGTGAGGAGCAGATCATTTTTATATCCTGGATCTTTGTACATTTGTCCAACTACTGTAACACCAGGACAAACGAGGGTTTTTAATGAAATCAGTTTTTATCTGCTCCCATCTTCAACACGTCTTGTACGAAGTTCACCAGGAGCTGCAACGCTCCTTCATAAACCAGCAGGAAAATCAGTCCTTTTAAAGTCCAGAATTCGGGATCAGATGGTTTCCATGCCAATGGGGGGTGGGGGGTTGACTGCAACCACTTTAAGCATGTCTCTCTGCTGATGTCATAACTCCAGATCAAAACTGATTATATGTCTGTTTTACAAATGAGAGCCCAGATCTGTAAACCCATCCAGAAGCATGACATCAGGGGCTGCTGCCTAATGTGTCCCAGACTGTTCACTTCAACTATTGAACATTTATTTATTGATTGATTTATTTTAATCTGAGTTTTTTTGTTTTTTTATCAAAGCGGTCAGTTCTGAAGCTTTATAATATGAACCAGATATCTGTTCCTGTGTAGAAATATCATCTCCCCCACACTTCTTCCTGGAGTTAATTTGTTTCATGTGCGCACTAGCTACTGATGCAATTATATTCTACCTCTTGAAGGAATATCTTAGAAAAGAGAGAGGGAAAAAAATAAAATCCCTTAAATGTTGGAGTGTCCACAAGTCATCCAACTTTTACACAACCCTGTCAGTTAGATTGGGGCTTCCTCAATCTGATTAAAGTTGGAGATATATGACATTAAATGAGTGTCACAATTAATTAAACAGAATTGAATTAGAATTGACTTCCACGTGTGTTTTCACTAGTGTGTGTGTTTGAGAGGAACTTTCTCAGTCTGGTTTAAGTACAGTTAATTTGTGTAAAAGCATTTAATTTTGTGTTTCTAAGGTTTTCAGTTAGAATTATGTCCTTAACTGCTCCTCATACACATTCAGTGACTCTTGTGAAGCACAGGTTGTAAATGGTCCTCTTCATCTCCACACTTTTTCTTGGGGTCTCTTTGTGTGTTCACTTGTGGACACGAGATTCAGGTGAAAGTGTGTGTGTGCGTGCATGTGTGTTTGGGGGGTGGGGGGTTCGTCCGTCCGTCTCCTGTAAAATGAACAGCTGATGAAGTGTGGAAGAGCAGCTTGATGGCTGCTGTCATCGATCTCTCATCTTTGCCTCGTTTAGCCGTCATCATCTTACTAACCTTCTCCCGCCTCCCCCCGGACTCACCTGCACCGTTACGACATCACACTCAGGTTCTCGCCAGCTCCTGATAACCTGCAAAATTATTCCAACTGGCCAAACTGCTCCTTGATGCTGCCAACGTTTTAATGCACTGTTACTTTCAGGTGAATTTTCAGCAGCTTGTAGAATGAGGTGGGTCACCAAATCTGCCAGAGAGAGAAGAGACGTGCAACAGCTGACATTCTAAAAGAGCAGAAATGAAATCTTTGTGTGGCTTTGTGCTCCCAGAGAATATAATCAGAGGTGTCAAACTGATGTGTACCGAGGGCCACGTCAGCATCATGGTGGCCCTCAAAGGACCAGTTGTAACTGGGAGACTGTAAATGTAACTACTCTCTAACACATTAAATAACGATGTGTTTATTATTATTAAAGTTACAAATGTTGTCAGGGTCATGTACAGACAATTTTAGCCAACAAAAGCTTTTTAAGAAAACAAAAGTTTGTGGAAATTTTGGAAAATAGCAATTTTCTTAAGTAAAATTATGATGAAATGTTGTAAAATTTTGAGCTTTTTTGGAGAGGGGGAGGGCTTAAAAAAGAAAAAAAAAAAACATAAAAGCAAGCAAATATAGCCTCACTTCTTGTTATCAAAAATTGAGCTTTTCGTTTTTTAAACTGAATTTTTTTGCTTCAAAATCATCAATTTTGGAGGTTAAAAAAAAACAACAAATGAAAATATAAAAGAAACAAATCTGAAGTTTTGAAAAATTTTGTCGTAAAATCGCAGATTTTGCAAATCGTGACCTTTGAACTTAATACTAAATTATTTTGATGTAAATATCGACTTTCACAAAACTGAAGCTTTTTAATTTTAAATCATGACCTCATGTCCTAAAAAAGACTGGCAATATCACAACTTTGTCATAAAAAGTACATTTTTTTGTTCATTTATTTGAATTAAATTCCCAATTTTGTTGTAAATCTTTTGTAGAACTGCATGTTTTTATAGTAAAAATCAAACTTTTTTTTTTAATAATGTAAAATTGTGAGTTTTCAACCTGATGCCAGAGACGAGAAAAGAAAATCTCCAACAGTGACTTTTCCATTAAAAGGACTCAAAGCAGATATTTAATAGTGTGTCTTTTGTCCAACAAAGCATTCAAGAGGTGACATTAAAACAGTTTGACATGATTCTGAACGGAAAAAAAAAGATGAACGTATTTCTTCACATCAGCAGAACAGCAGACAACTGATATCTGATAATTCCAGACAGTAAAGACGCTGCCGGTGTCTCTAAAACAGCCCAAGTCTGTCAACACAAGTCCATTTAAACAATCATCCGACTCTTTCAGAAACACAATCTGAAGCTCAAATATTTCAATTTTAGTTTTATTTATATAGCGACAAATATATTTACAACAAAGTTGTCTGTAGGCGCTTCTGAGAAACCCAGAGCATGATCCCTGAGCACATGGCAAAGGCTAACAGTGGCAAGAAAAAAAACTCCCTCTTGGAAAGAAACCCTTGAGCAGAACCTGGTTGAATTATAGGGGGGACCCTTCTGCTGATAACCAGCTGGGTAAAGGAAGACATGAGGAGGGAGACAGGACAGAGAGGAGAGGGACAAAATATATAACATGTGGTACAAAAATATACAAATACATGGTATCAAAATATATAAATATGTGGTGGTCGGAGGGTCAGACTGCAGGTCAGTGACGGCAGCGGACGTCCCACAGTGGCATCCAGTAGGCAGGTGCAGGTAGCACCAGGATGGTCAATAATATGCAAAATGCCCATCGATTAAGATACATACACTATATTGCCAAAGTATTGGCTCACCCATATTAATAATCAGGTTGCAGCTAGGCAGGACGTCTAGGCCAGTTAAATTGTAGGAAGCAGGTCTGTAGCGGTTCATATTTGTATATGATTATTTTCCTGTGATGTGAGGTCTAGAGTAAAAAAATAAAAATAAAGTAATAGCGGTGATTGTGGTCACAGAGACACACATTTCAGAAATAAAGCTTGGGAGGAAGTGGGTGAACCTTGAATTATGTGGACAGCAGTGATGAGTCGTGGACAAACAAGCCAGTGTTTTTGAATTTAGCCACTGCTAATAAACTGAATTGAATTGCTAATAGCCGCTGTGTATCAACTCAATATAGCAACTACCAGAAGAGCAGACTATCGTGGAAGGACAACTGGATCTCCTTTCTTTCATTTCACTGTTACATAGCACTTAGCTGGTTGCAACAAATAACCCTCTTCCTGGTTGCCAGGAGAACAGTACTCGTCTGACTGTATTTTGACAAATGTAAAATTTGGTGGAGCGGGGATCATGGCGTGGGGTTGTTTTTCAGGGGCTGGACTTGGCCCCTTAATTCCAGTGAAAGGAACTCTGAGCGCTACATCATACTAAGACATTTTGGACGATTCCATGCAGTTTGGAGATGGCCCCTTCCTCTTCCAACATGACTTTGCACAAAGCAAGATCCATAAAGACGTGGATGAACTCGACTGACCTGCACAAAGTCCTGACTTCAACCTGATAGAACACCTTTAGGATGAATTAGAGCAGAGACTGAGAACCAGACCTTCTCGTCCAACATCAGTGTGTGACCTCACAAATGCACTTCTGGAAGAATGGACAAAAATGTCCATAAACACACTCCAAAACCTTGTGGACAGCCTTCTGAGAGGAGATGAAGCTGTTATAGCTGCAAAAGGCAGACCTACATCATATTGAACCCTATGGATTAAGAATGAGAGGTCTCTTAAGTCAAGGCAAATGTGCGAATTCTTTTGGCAATGTAGTGCTTATTGTATATTTAAAATGTAGTCTCATGTTTAAAACAGGAGTTCAGTATCCAGTTGTCAGGAAGGACTTTGGTTTCAAAGCATCTATTCAGCTTGTTTCTTGTCACCTTGTTTCATTTCTGTGACTCACAGAAATGCGTTGATGTTCTGTACCTCCGCAGGATCGATGGGGACGGCGGGGCGCCTGTGCAACCAGACATCCCGCGGCACAGACGACTGCAGGGTGATGTGCTGCGGGCGGGGCTACAACACGGCGCGCATCAGCCGCACCACCAAGTGCGAGTGCAAGTTCCACTGGTGCTGTGCCGTCCGCTGCCGCGACTGCCACCAGGAAGTGGACGTACATACCTGCAAGGGCCAGACGTGACCTCACCGGCGACTGAGCACAGCTGATGTTGTACCTGCCCTCACCCTGCTGCTTTTTCAGCTCTCCAGATCTGTCATCTTACAACAATCAGAAAAGAAAAAAGACATCTTAAGAGAAACCCTTGTTTGGTGTCGATCAGTTTCTAGGTAGGTTTTCAGACAACGGCTCTGCTGCACTTCTTTGGCTTAGAAGGATATATCCCTGGAAGAGCTTCCAGGTTGTCAAAGCACTAAAATCCTTCACTGACTCCAGTAACTCTGGTTCTGGAAGGTTAAAAATAAATAAATAAATAAATAAAGTTCTCCACATTTCTCCTTAAGCAACATCCCTGAACACTTGGGCAGAGGTAGTCTATTTTACGAACACTAAAGGACTGTTTAAAATAATAGACTCTAGTTCTGTGAAAAGCAAGATGATGATGTCCTATTGAAATCTTTGTCAACACTTTATCACTAAACTTAAATCCTATGAAGTCCATTCATGTTTGATGGCTTTTTGTGCGCGACTGTTGTCAAAATGGTTAGCTTTTATTACGATGAATTATCTTAATACGTTACTGAAGACTAAAAAACATGAGGTTTTTCTTTCTATCAGCTGTCTGTGACAACATAGATCAGAGGTGTCAATTTCATGGGGTCACATCACCATGGTTACTCTTAAAGGGCCAGATATTCTTTACTTCCTCAACAAAAAATTAATTCTTGTCATAGAATCTCATTTCACTAAATTCATGACTTTGATCATTAAAATGAGGCTTTATTGCACAACTTTTTCTTGTATGTCAAATTTAAAAAAAAAAATTTTGTCTTAAAATTTTGAAATATCAAGACTGTTTTTTTAATGGTTCAATCACAAATGTCACAAAATGTAGACTAACAAAATACATTTTTATCAACGTATCAAAAATTGCAATTTTTGTATTTCAGCTTTTCTTTTTGTCCTAAAATCACAAATGTTTATTACAAAAAGTAATTTTTACAAAAATTACAAGTCATAACATAACATTATACTACTCAACAGAAGCTGATGAGCTCCGCTTTTAATCAGATTAAATCTTTGTTTCATTTTCCAAATCTGATTCTGAAGGTTTGTTTGTTCAACAGCCATTAGCTCCGCCCACATCAACAAGCCTCCAGGAGTTTGACCAAACGCTCGAGCTTTTGCCCTTTGTCATGGTGAAATAATTCCAGTTTTTTTCTTTTTGTTTTTTGTGTGTATGTAAAGCTGCTCTGGAGTTACCAGATTAAAATAATCAGGAATATCACCGCGGCCGTACCTTCAGATCACCTGGTGCTGCTCTTCTCAGCCACCACTCCTGCTTCACTAAAAACATTCGCCACAGCTTCTAAAGGCATTTAAAAAATTATAATCAGTCTATATATACGAGGCATAAATGTATATACATATTCTAGATGTTTTCAGTTGCTGTTAAAACCTCAGAACTCACCAAAATCCCATTTTCAGCTTTCTTGATACCAAGATAACAAAAAAACAGAAGTAACTGACCTGCTACATTACTTCATCATCACAATCCACAGTCTTCTGTCCTCAGAGGTTCAAATGCTCACCTGCACGTGGTAATCTCAACTGTCCTCCTTTTCTTCGAAGTTTCTCAACACTCTCCTGTAGTTTCTCATTTGGATCAAGTGAATGTCATCTGTTAATGAACAATCCCGACTACGACGGAGAACGAACAGAGTCCAAATTTCACACCTGGAAAAACTGAAATTCTGAATGGAAGCAGCTCGTTATCATCCCCCTCAGGAGTAACACTGGAACAGTGTCTGAAATTACTTTCCTACTGAACAGTCAATTGGGTATTTTAGTGGCATTTTTCATTGTTTAAACACAGAATGCACTTAAGAAAACTTTAAAGGTCTGAAGACAGAGCAGCTGAACGTGCAGCAAAAACCTGGTGTAAATGCGGCCAAAACAAAAGTTAAAATCATCACCAACCATTGGAACCCTGCCTGTTTAAAACTCCAAACATCTGCAAAACAGTAGTGACTGAATTTCCTTCTGCTGTGCCCGCTCATCACAGTACAATTTACGTTTTATTTAACTTCTTTGTGTTTTGCACAAATTTCAGATCATCCAGTAGCATCTAAGATTTTGGATCACAGAGCAACATTTTTACAAACACGTCTAGAGTCTAAAATTAATGTTGGAACAGGCGGGAAAGAGAGCTACTTCAAAATAAATCACAATTTTAAACCTCTAATGAGAGTCAGACATGTCCTCCCACCTCAGTGATGGTGGAGTTTTTCAGGAATACGAGAAGCAGCAGTTTGACATCAACGGTCAACTTCAAGTATACATTAGTCATCCCGCCAGTTTAACCCTCACAAGGCCTCAAGGGTCAAAATGACCCAGGATTGATGCATAGGCGGCTAGAGTTAGGGCTTAAAACCTTGTGACGGTTAAATATGTGGAGCTGTAAAAGTTATTCAAGTTTAAACAATTAATTCTTGTTCTTCACTAATGGAGCCTGGAGTGCTGGTATTTTTACCCACTAGGTGGCAGCACCAATCATGACACGTTGAATTTGGGGCTTTTTGCGGACACTTTTTGCTGACTACTACTGCCATGCTGCAGTGTTTAATTTCACATCTATCCATGGCTGAAGCAGTGAGAAGATGGAAGGCACAAACATTTCGTTGCATTGTTGACTGCAAGTTAAAAAAAATATATGTTGGTGTGAGAGGAATGACAAACCGAAGAAGAAATTTCAGGCTATACATTCCCATTATTCCGAAAAGGACAAGATCATCACTGACTTCTGAGTAAATAAACATTTTGCAGTCGGCTTCCTTCAGCATCGTCTTCGGTATCCGCTGAAGCTCGGTCTTGTTTGGGCTGCCGTTGGAAGCAGCTCCGCCGTCACAGACTAAAATCAAAGTGGCATGAAGAAGCTGACTTGCAGCAATACACAAAAAGTCCTTTATTGTATTTTTTTTTTTTCACTTTAATGATGGCCACCTGTTTTTGTACAACAAAAGAACAGCTTTAAATGACTGAAAACCCAAAAACGCAAACATATCAAAGTGGAAACCAACTCAGGACGTCTGTGATCCGCCTCTCTCCCCGCTGTCCTCGGCTGCTCTGGGTTTGGTTTGAACTCAGTCGTCTTGGCACAGAAGTGTGTCAGTCCAGTCCAACGCACTGTTCTTGGTTTCAGTTCAGTTGTTTATGTCCGCCCGGAGGTTCTGCTCTGGGTGCTGGTCCCGGGTCAGGTTCTGGTCCGGTTAATTCCAGGTCAGATGCGAGTGAGTTGGTGCCAGAGGCTGGACGGCAGGATGCTCTCCACCTTCTCCATGATGAAGTTCAGAGGAGCAAACAGCGTGCTGAGGAACTGCAGGGAGAGAAGAGGAGCCTGAAAACGCTGAACACACCTGGTTTCACCTGAGACGACCACCTTTTATATCAGTGCTGTCAAACTCATGGCCACAGCATCAAGATGACCGACTCTTTTTAACATAAAATACTGACTTTTGCTAAATTAAAACTTTTGACATAAAATTATGATTTAATGTCATAAAATTAGTGTTATATTTGATGTAAAAATCAAACTTTTTGGTGGTAAACAGAGAGAAAAAAAAATCTGTCAAAACAAATAACTTTTTGTCAGAAATTGAGTACAACTTTAACCCCAATTTTTCTCATAAAATCTGCAAAATCGTGACCTTTTAACTTATTAGCTGTAAAGTATCAACTTTTAAATTTAGAATCACATTTTTATGCCCTAAAAATATATCCTAAAATAAAAAGATATATATACCTCTTTTTTCTTTATGTAAAATTGAAGATTTGGCAGTATCACAACTTCGTTTTTGTAAATTTTGTTGAATAAAATTTCCAACTTTTTGTTGTAAATCATGTCTTTTGTTGAATTTAATGTTTTCAATGTAAAATTGTGACTTTTTAACTTAATATTGACTTTTGCAAAACTGATTTTTGGCGTTTCATATGAAGCAGCATAGAAAGAATCAGATGCCCTTCAGGATGTCACGGCTACAATAAATGATGTGGTGCAGATCTCTGTAAAACCAGATGAGTGGACAGTTTCCTGGTCTAGAACATTCAGGTCTACGTTAACATAATGCCAACACAGAAAGACATCAGCAGTGGTCTCAGAGAAGCGAGTGTTGCCTGGGTTTCCAAACAATCTGCATTTTGGGGTACTACAGTGAGAGAGATTATTCTTGACGGTTATTAATCTCAGGAGGTTGTTTATTTGGAAGAGTTTCCAGGTGAACGCCTCTTCTGTCTAAAAAGAAATGACTGAGAATCAAAAAACTGGCATCTTGAACAACTCAGACTTCAGAAACAGCATGGAAAACCAAACGGTGTCCTAGCAAAAACACCTCGTAGCCTTTATCAAGCACGGGAGTGGAGGCGGGAATCCTGCAGTCAACTTTTGGAAGACTATATCTTGAAAAAAGGTCTCATCACAAACAAGTAAAGCACCAGATCAAAGGTCTGTGTCTCTCTAGTCTCTTCTGTGTTCAACTTGAACCAGACTACAGGATCACAGAACCAATGCAGAATAACTACAGTCATATTAAATTTGCTTCAACCTAACTGTGCTTATAAAATCAGTTCATAAAGACACATTAAAATATGTATTAATGACAAATAGCATAAAAGTATCAATTATGCTCTTGAACAACTTTCTCCAAGTAAAATACTGGAGTTTGTGAGAGGTTCTGTCCAGTTCTTATTATACAGACTGTATTTAGATGAAATCTTGTACATGTGGATGTCTCCAAGTACGTCAGTTCACATCTGGCATTAACATGCGTCTCCGTGTGCATCCAATGGTGAAAATGTCCATCGGGATGGATACCAGGTCTAACGAAATTAAAAAAAAAAAAAAAAAAAAAAAGGGATCGCAGTCCAAAAGATGGTTAACAGAGTTTTGCATTGTGGGCAAAAGTAGAGCAACACTGGCGTTGTTGTGAGATTCCAGATAAAGATAAAAGCAGGGAGAGACTCGGTGGAGGGGATGTACCTGCTGGTTCGTAGTCTGACTCGTGTATCTGGTCACGCATCTCTGCACTTCAAAGTAAAAGTCTTGTGTGTGTTTAAACCATGTGGGTGGCGGCGAGAAACCAACCCATGAGTCAAAGTGCAAAGATGCAAATAAACGTTAGATACAACTGCAGATGCTCACGTACAGCTCTGATGACGGCACTGAAATATTTTTTATTTATTTATTTATTTTTTAAATCAGTGGTCTCATTTCAGCTCTCAGCAGGAAGATGCATCTGCTGATGTGTGAAATCAGTGGCAGGATGAACAGCGCCCCCCACTGGCTGCTAAAACCCAATAACGACATATCCGCGTGCAACGACACTCAACTGTGTGGACAGGAGCCATTTAAAATTGATGGTGTGTGCAAAGTAAACATTTTGACCCATGAGCGGTACACAGAGAGAAGTAGAAGATGGAGAGAAAGTGGCTGAACCCGGCTGGCTGATTTTATGGAGGAGAAGCTGGTAAATGGAGACCAAACATCTTTCTCTGGAGGAGGAAAACGTACTAAAACGAGTCCTTAGCTGTGAAATTTAAGATTTATAAACCGTCAAATGTGTGTGTGAGTACTCACAGCTTTAGCGAACACCCCCATGAGCTCAGGAAACTGGTGTGTGAGCAGAGCCAGCATGGCGGTGAACGAGCAGAGCCCAGCGGTGAAGAGGATGAAGAAGGGCAGCTCCTTCTTGGGGTAGACTGACACCTCATGAAACACTGCTTCCACGTGGGACGGACACACAAACGACGCAATGTTAGTTCAGAGCACCACAAAGTGGCGATTTATTAACAATAAATCAATCACTTAAAGTCGACTGTGAGCTTCTAAATGAAGTTTTACAGGAACAAAAAGAAAATCCCTTTTGATTCTACTCTTCTGATCGGGTTTGTGCAAACAACATTTGAGAGGAATTTCTGACTTTATAAGGTCACAAAAAATGCTCTCTTATAATTTGTGACTAATAAAAGAGCACATCTCTTTGATTTTTCAATAAGTGAAAGGAAGCACGCACACTTTAACTATATACGGTCATTAAATAATTACCACGAGTTAAGATTACATCAATGACTGGTTCTGAGTGTCAGTTTGGATTCATTTTCAGTGAATTGCTCAGCCTTACTACAGTCAGGATTTCAGTTTTCATCAATCCTGACTTTATAAAACGGCAGATTTGGACCTTCAGTCTTTCACCTGCAAACAACTATGAAGTTTCTTCACTTCATCCATTCTGATGAAAATATTCTAGTTCGGGCCAAAAATTAGGTATAGTAGTATAGTAGGTATAGTGTAATTTTATCAGGTGATGCTAAAAATCTACAGAAAATAGTTTCTCTTTGACTTTTACTCCTCCTTCCCACCCTTATCTCATTTTCTTTCGTCCTCTAGTGACACCTCTGTCATGTGCATGCGTGTCGGGGCGTCTCTTACTGGGTAGCAGCTCTCTGTCTGCCGTCTCTGTGCAGATGGGGTACGGGTAGAACAGGTGACCCTTCTCCAAAGGATATGGGATCATTCTGAACGCTGAAAACACAAACAAAAACATGTTACGACCTGAAGGTTTACTGTAACGCAGCGTTGTCTCAGACTGTCCTCACTCTGCACAGCGGCAGAGAAGGTCTGATTTACTGAACTTGACTACGCTCAGCAGCCACTTTATCAGCTGTTAAACCCCTGATTGGTCGATCACATGGCAGAAGATCAACACTTTTATTCATGTAGATGTGATCAAAACATGTCAAACTAAAGGTCAAACTGAGCTTGAAAATGGAGAAGATAAGGGAGTTGAAGTGACGGAACGTTTCATTGTTGTTGGTCTGAGTGTTTCAGAAACTGATGATCTATAGGGATTTTCAACACAAAAAAAGAGAACGTGTCCAGTTGTTGAATTAGCCAATAAGCTCTCATCACAACCAGAAAAATGAAGAATAGCATCTCTGAACACACTTCCAGGAGGAAGAAGCATGCGTGTGTGTGTGCATAAGAGTGGATAGGTGGGTACCACTTTGTTTTTATTTTGTTTTTTTCATTCTAAAGCACTTTGTGCTGCATCTTATTGTATAAAAAGTGCCATATAAATTAAGTTTTATTTGATATTGAAGCACCATGATCACTATCACGATCAAGTGGTTGGTGGTTTTTAAATGGATTTATAGTGAACTTCGATTTTTACTGTAAAGTTGAGCTGATCTATAGTGTGTTTCAGGGTGTGTCCGTTTCTGTGTGTGTGTTTCAGTGTGTGTGTGTGTGTTTCAGTGTGTACTCACTGCCCTCCCAGGTGCAGTGCAGCAGGTTCAACGCCCCCTCCACCCTTTTCCAGTGCTGCAGGTGGAAGAAGGCGTAGGCGATGGCTTCGCTGTCACCTCTCTTCAGGATGTGTTCTGGAGGAAGAATCAGACTCTTCATCTCCAGCAAATACTGAGGAGGAGGAGCAGAGAGGAACGAAGATGATGAACAAGAATGAAAGTAAGGAACCAACTCCCAACATAAAACTTTCTGGATCTTTCTGGTTTATATTAAGTACAAAATCAAACTACAGATGTCAGATATCCATCAGAGGAGGGAGGAGCTATCTGATCTTAAATAAATTCTACAACTGGACCACCGACCAACACTAAAACAGAACCCTTACAGGAAATGATGGTGTGGAAATCAAACCCAAACTGATTGTGTAAAGTCAGTATTTCATGTTCACCACCTTCACCGAGCAAGAGTTCAGAGAAGCGTGAAATGTGTTTAATATTCATTTTGTATTCTGGAGTTATGTCTTAAAGAGCACAACTCCATCAGTCTAAGCTTTGCATTCCCAAAACTATAAAAAAAAGTCTTACTTGATCTGTGTGCCCCATAATATCTAAATGTATCAAATCCTTTCAAAAATAACTGTTTTGGGTTCGTATCATGCACTATACTGTAATTTTCACACATCCACATGACTTCAGGCATTATCCAATCAGAATGAAGAAAAGTTGTCTGCTCTTCTATCAGGAACAGAAACAGCTGAGTGAGAGCAAAGATGATATTGATCTGAAATGGAGACTAATGAAGTTTCTAGTTCATACTTTTTCACTGGAATTTGTTTGATGATGGTGAGATGTTTTTTTTGTTGGTTTTTATACCATTTTTTGTTAATTTTGTTTTGTTAAGATGAGGTTAATCAGGTTAAAAAGTTCAATATTGAAGATATCATTACCACTGAAAATATCGAGTTTGAGAACAGCAGTGTGCACATGTTGACTGGAAACGACTCACTTTGGGCACATGAGGATTGAACTCCACCGCTCTGTGGATGGCCTCTACTGCGTTCATCTCCGCTGTGCTCAGTCCCCGCCTGGATGCTGCCTCTGGAGAGAACCTGCACAAGCATACGGATACAAAACCAGCTGATCAGAGTCGGTCTTAAGACCTGGCTGCACCTCCTGTCGGCATCAAATACTTCAAGTACTTGTCCATTTCAAGGAGTGTTACATTTAACTGTGTGAGGCCAACGCAGTCACACCTGAGGTGCTGATGAAACACGGGAGCTGGTACGTTCACATGTTGCATCATGTCTTAACCAGAATGGTCATTTAATTTTTGAATTTCAAACCTGCAAAATATTCTAAACAAACAGCTAGTATTTGGCTATTTAGTGTTGGTGGCATCAATGCACTTATGGCTTCAAGACGCAAAGATGGACAGAGATTTCCACCTTGAATGTTTGAGAGAAATCAAGGAAAGATGAGAAGGTCCATGCATATTTCTCCTTCTACAGTGCAGAATAAATTGTCAAGGAATCTGATGGAATTTCAGAGTGTAAAAGACACTCTGATCTGCAATCGCTGAGACGATGCTGCGTTAATAAATGCTGATGTAACCACATGGATGAGACAAACTATCCCACTGACATTCATTTTATGGTTTAACACAACATAACCAATGATGCAGGAGTTTTTTCTGGCTGCTAAAAACACAAAATAGCTTCTTCTGCTTCGTTTCTTTGCATTTTTGACTCTGGTCTGCATTCTGCCACCAAGTGGACACCTCTGGTATTGTATGTACTGCTCACATACTAGAGAAGCAAAGAAACATTCACAACACAGCTGGTTGTGACATGAATGCATAGTCAAACTGCCATTAAATTCCAGGTCTAAGGCATCTAAGCTTGGATAATCACACTGAGGAAACATGTACTGTGGTGAACCGGATCAGTATTCCTGATCTTTTCTGGAATAAATGAGAACCATGTACATCAGTTCAAAGACAAATGGAAACATCCAGATCATCACCAGCAACCAGACTAGATTCCTATAATGTAATTTTTTTATTCATTTATTTTTTCCCATCTTTCTTTCATCTTAATGCAACTTTTGTGTTGCCATTGTGTATGAAATTTGTTACACAAATAAACTAAAGTCCTAGACACTGATACAGTTTTGGTACCAGACCAAAATCGCTGCTAAGAATTGTCCTTCAAAGGTACCAACAAAGTTCTCCAAATCTGAATGCAGACAAAACGTATTTCCATGTCTGAGATGGAAACATTAATGCAGAAAAGTACACTGAGCTTTGAGAGAAACATTGTCTCCACAACAGACCAAACACATTACAAAGACGAGGCTGAGGAAGAAGAGGGTATGGGACCTGGACCGGCCTAACTGCAGTCCTGACATGTCCTCAGCAGAACATGAAATTAAAACAACACTGAACAGCTACATACCTTAAGATGGGTTTGCAAGAAACATGAGACAAATTAACAGCTGAAACAATCAATCACTCTTCATCCTTTATGCCAGTAGATCATTCGAGTGTTACATTACAAAATGATAAAAGCCTTTTCAGAATGTGTCGCAGGCCTCAAGTATGAGAATAGATACTTAACACATCAATTAGAGTTTATAAGGAAGCTAAAGACCATTTCTAAAAACGTTTCAAAAACAAAGCAACCTTGTTTCAAAATAAATGGTCTTATTTTAAAAACATATATTCCCCAGCCACTTTATCAGGTCCACCTTGCCAGTAAAAGGTTGGACCCCCTTTTGCCTTTTGAACTGCCTTAATTCTTCATGTCATACTTTCAACAAGGTGCTGGAAACATTCCTCAGAGATTTTGGTCCATATTGACATGATAACATCACGCAGTTGCTGCAGATCTGTCAGCTGCACATCTATGATGTGAATCTCCCGATCCACCACATCCCAAAATGTGCTCTGCTGGATAGAGATCTGGGGTCTCATTGATAAACATTCCCTAGGATTGATACAAAAAGTGTGCATACCCACAAAAGCTGAAAATGATGTACGGCAAAAAAAAAAAAAAAAAAAGTCCAGATTTATAAAACCACACGTACGCACACCAGCACGCAATATTCCGTCACAGATCACAGCTGCACCTCGTTTGTGAACAAGGTTCCTCCTCCTGCCCTCTACATGCCAACATTCAACCATAAATGGTCGATGCAAAGCACCTCATGAATGTAAATGTGTATTTAAATGAGCCAACTGATCAGTGTTATTTCATGGTTAGCAACAGTAACCACGGAGACCATGTCCCAAGCCATGGTGCATCTGGAGGAGGACAGGTGCGGACATATTCTGTTCTGCAAAATCAGAGAGAAACAGCTAATGAATTGAAAGAAATTAAAACAGTACTGAGTAATTTGTGTGGCGTTATGTCTGATGTGTCAAACACATTAAAAGAACTTGTTAAAGACCGAACCTTATTACTGTCTTAAAACATTGCATGACATCCTTGCGGAGCTCCACCGTGAAATTCCTCTCATCAGGGAGAGGAATGTGATGGTGAGAAAACTTTGATGTGTGGACTTTGATTTAAGATTTAAGTTGGCTTAAAGACCTTTTTTAAAATTCATTTGAAAGGTCCTTATGTAGAGTTATGGTTCACCAGCACAAGCATAAATAACACAGCAGTTTTTATTGCTTATGATAAAGTTGATCTATGATTACAGTTTGATATGGAGTAAAATTAGATGTCTGATTGGAGTCAAGATGCAGTGTGGCTTCAATCTACCACCTCACCATCTGCGTCGCCAGTTTCCCCAGTCTCCAAAACCAAGCGTATGCATGGGTCAGTTTAGAGTTTAGGGGACCACAACTTTGTTTTTTATAGATCATAACCTTTGCGTGAAAAATGAGGTACACAAGTTTCAGGTCTTATTCTGTGCATACGCAACATTTATAAATGAGACCCCTGGTAACTGTGGAGACCATTGGAGTACTGGGAACTCATTGTCATGTTCAAGAAACCAATTTGAGATGATATGAGCTTTGTGACATGATGCATTATCCTGCTGGAAGTATCCATCAGAAGATGGTACACTGTGGTCATGAAGGGATGGACATGGTCAGCAACAAT
>JBAMYA010000021.1:586601-600384 GCA_037176975.1 Arrhamphus sclerolepis | reverse complement strand
TTTTGACATAACTCCATTGCTCCATGTATTAACATCAATTCCCCTTTTGCTGCATGCCATTTCAACTTGTAATTTTGATTTGAACTGAATTAAATGTTCAACTTTAATACTTTCATGTCAACAGTTCAGTCCTAAAAGACATCTTATGAGAGGGGCTGTCAAACAATTTCATCCCGGGTCATAAAATCACCACGGTTACTGTTATGAGGTCAATTATTCTTTACTTTCTCAAATCAGTTACTGCATGTTGCCAGATTTGTGGCTTTTGTCATATTGGGGCTTTTGTACTAAAATCACACATTTTCTTGTACAATTTGAAATTGTATTAAAACTCCCTATCTTCATAAAAATGCACATTTTGTTATAAAATGGTGAATTACATATTTTTCATTAAAGAAAAGCCATAAAAATCTCAATTTTCACAATTTCCTCCGTAAGATTAAGTTAACTTACTATAATCACATTTTTTTAATGTAAAATCACAAATTTAAATATATACGTGTGAGTGTGTGTGTAAAATTGCTAATTTTGCAAGATCAAGACTTTTTTTTTAAAGCAGCTAAGACTATCATCCATCCATCCATCCATCCATCATCTATAGCCATTAATTCCTGTTCAGGGTCACGGGGCTCTGCTGGAGTCTATCCCAGCTCTCTTTGAGTGAAAGGCAGTGATACACCCTGGACAGGTCGCCAGTCCATTATATATGTGATAGTCTTGGTGTAATCAAAAAAATGTGACAAAATCTTGACCTACAATTACAATTTTCTGTTGGAAGACATTAACTTTTTTTTTTTTTTTTTACATAAAATCAAAGAAAATTTTGTATAATTTCAAGTTTTTGTCGAAAACTCATAATTTTTTAAAAAAAACAAAAATTTCAAGTCTTGACAAAAATTAGAAACTTTTTGATGTAGAATTTTTTTCCAACATTTGTTAAATCGTGACTTTTTCATAGAAACCAGCCGCTCAAATAGGCAGTCGCATTGAAATTTCCTCCAAGAGGTTGGAGTTATAAGTTTCTGACTGGCTTTGGGTGTTCTTCTTGGCCAGAAAAAATGAAGTGGCGGGCCACATTTGGCCCGCAGAGCTCAAGTTTAACTCATATCAGAATGACAACTCTTATCGATGCTAATAAAGGACTGTGCTGAGCAGTGGAGATGATTGGAAAAAACAGTTTTTTTTTCTTCTCTTCTAAATGTACCACTGGTAGAAGAGGTACAAAATGTTCTTTTGAAGTGCAAAGGTAAATTATTAGCGCTTTACAACTTAAGTGTAGGGTTCCTCTTTCAAAAAGTCTTTCTTTGATGAGAAACAGGGCACCTAGGCTTTCTGGTGCGATCCCTCTGAATCTGCAGGATGAGGATTTTACCATCACGGGTCATGATCCAGTAGAAAACAGTCACTGAGAAAAAGACCCTTAATCTACAATAAGCCTCATTTTTGGCTCACTCAACCTGCAGCTCCACATGAGTTAAAAAGACAAAAATAGAAGTCAGCAGTTTCCACAGAAACCCGATCGGCTGCTGTTTTGCGGATCTTACAAGAGTTACCACATTACCACAGCAACAGAGACAGCCGCTTGCCATCAGGAAGCTTTCATGCAACGACTATCTTCAATAAACACTTCATTCTGCTCTGTGGCACCAGCAGTGGGACAAACGTTACGGGTGAAAAAACAAAACAACCAAAAAAAAAAAAACTGGAGCTTCCTCAGTTCAAACGCCATTAGCAGCTTATCACAGCAATGAAAGATACAATCTTGTTGGGCCGAAGACAAAGTAATATCCAATTTAAAATAAAATTGCCATTGACAATATAACTATTTTATGATGCTAGGCTGATATTATAATAAAATATAGCCTGAAGCAATCCTACCACAAATCACAACATGCTCCCATTTGCCAGCTGCATTTCCTTGAGCTCATCTTTATCAGGAGGTATAACTGCTGGAAGCTCACCATTAAGCTTCCCCTCAATGACAATGAAAATGATTTATAGGACTATGGTCCACTTGTCCACAGAAGATATTAAATTGAAAGCAAACGTCTCGTGCATTCCTGCATGCCTTTTTGTATGGGACAGCATCAACCAAAGAAGGTTGACCTGGTCAGATTTTTAACCCTAAAAGTCATAAATAGTGCATTGTAGCCAGGGTGTCAAACTCTATTTCATCCCGGGCCACATCATCACCGTGGCTACTGTTAAAGGGAAGGTTATTTTTCACTTTCTCAACCAGCATGTTCCGCTAGTTCCTGGACTTGTTTTGTTCTTTTTTGTTTGTTTGTTTTTTTTTTAAAGTGATTTCATCACAAAATCTCAGTTTTAACTTTTATCATAAAATTGAAGCTTCTGTGCTAAAATAAAATGAAAATCCTTGTAAAATCACAAATAAAACAAAATTTACAAATGACTTGTTAAAAAGAATTTTGCTCTAAAATGGCAAATTTTACAATATCACATCTTATTTTCAGAAAAAGGAATTTTTATCATAAAATCTCAAATTTCACAAAATTTGCAACATTCATCATAAAATAAACTGTATATCAAAATCACAATATTATTTCTTGTAAAGTCATGAAATTAAATTTTGTAAAGTAAATTTTGTTGTAATACTGCAAATTTTCGATATTTTTTTCAACAACCAAGACATTTTATCAAACAATCAGAAATGTCACAGAACTGTAATTTTTTTTAAAACTTAAAATTTCTCTTTTTTTTAGTTGCAAACTCCCAACTTTTTGCAACATTTTCAGAAATGGTATAAGATAAATATGTCTAGACTAGAGACTAAAGAGATGATGGTAGATATACTGTTCCTACTTTTTTTGTTATTTCTAGGTTATTTCTCTCTCGATAACAAGAAGCGACCAATGGGCAGGTGTGGACCGATAACAAGTGTGAACCTAAATGTTCTTAAATTGTTTAAGGTCAGGACTTTAAAGAAAACTCAGTCCATCTTGGCTGATCGAGGCTGATTTGAGTGTTTCATGTAAGTGCTGCATGGTCACACATAGTCTACCAAAATGCAGAACGAATAGAGTTAAACAATAATGATATTAATCATTGTTCCTGCTGCCACTGGCAGTTTAATCAAGTCATCATGATGTGTTGTTTTTGACCTGTTACGCGTTATGTAGTTTTTACGTCTCACATTTGTCCATTTTGATGCGGCCTCGTTGCTCTCACACTCGTTGCCACACTGATACCTCCTCTCTTAATGCAGACACACACACCTGATCAATGGAAAGGCGGATTGATTGTTGACGTATACCATTACCAACTAGATTCAGATTTTCAGACAAGCCATCTTTTAAACCATAAATACTTTCTGCCATCTCTCTCTGTGCTTCTGTGATGATAATAATGAAAGTAAGCGTAGCCCCGCCCACATGCAGACAGACACTTGTATTGATCAGATTCTGAGAGAAACTCCTATCTGGAACAAGCCATTTTATTTCTTTTTTCCCTTGGTCAGTTATCAATGATAAAGTTGAAATGATCTGAAAAGGCAAAAGTGAAACGTGCCACCAAGAGAAGTGGTAAGTGATGACATCTGTTTGGATCAAGTGTGGGATTATTATAGAAACAATGAATCATCAATTTTCTCCCTGAAAGCACTTTGGCTGAAGGCAAACACCATTTATCCAAAACCTGCATCAAGTTTACTTGCAAAAAAACATAAAAAAAATAAAGGGATGGCGTAGAAGCTAACAACCGATGAGCTCAGCTGTCTAGAAAAGAGCGTCTGAACAGAGGTCTTCATGTGAGTGACGAGACAAAGACATCCAGATGTTCCAAAGTAAATGATCTGCTGGTGCCAGGATCAGTAAGGTGGCTTTACTAATCCAGTAAGGTGGCCTTACTGATCTTGGCTGCTGAACATGGCATCAATTCATAGTCTAATGCGTTATAAATCAAAACCTAAAATCTGAGAATAAAAACCCAGAATCTGGAGCTCAAAATCTTTAGTCAAGTCTCCAATCATCTTTCTCGGTTACATTTTCCTTTCCCCCCCGGATCAGTTCTAAAACCATCTCCTTTCTCAGATGCGCTTTTTCTTTATCTCTATATATTTATCGTGTATTCAGACTCCTGCAGCTACTCTTTTATTAAAAAGCGACAAGCGACAAGTGACAAGTCCTTGCTGGCAACATTTCAGAATATGAATAGAATAAAATAAAAACAGGTGAAAAAGATGATGCACTATACTAAGATTATCAGGTTATTCAGCATCCAATGAGCTACGAGATCTCAGCTATTTCCCGCCTCCTTTGCTGTTGATTGACGTGGTGCTGATTTGACACTCAAGACAGCACAAATGAGAAAGCGGAGATCGTTAAACTTTTCTTTTCTCGCAATCAGTTCTAAAACTTAGGAAGATGCACTCTCGTTTACATATTTTGATTTCTTGGTCACAGATTCTGAGTTTTGGTTCTAAGATTAGAAATACATCAGGCTCTGCATTGATGCCATAGCTGACAGCCAACCAAAATTACCAACAAAGTGTCACTTTATTTGATTAATGTTGCATGAAACATGGGAAAACGTAAAGATATTCTGGGGGGGAAAAAAAGTTGATTTAGACCTCCAGACCTCCAAAGCTAGCCCCCAAAATTTGGGACATGGGCAACAAAAGGGTGGAAAAGAAGCATTTTTAAAAAGAAACACTTTTGAGTTAAGAAACTAATATAATTAATTGTCAAACAGGTCAGTGACATGATTCGGTAAAAATAGAGTATCTTAAGAGTCTCTCAGAAGTTAAGATGGGTAGAGGTTCACCCAGCTGTGAAAAACCATCTAAAAATTGAGACACAATTTCTCAATAATGTTCCTCTGCGTGAAGTTGCGAACATCTTGACTCTCATCATCTACAGAGCATTTTATTCTATTCTATTCAATTCAAACAACTTTATTAATCCCACAGGGGGCAATTCATTACGAGCAGCATGTTGTCGTGGACACAAAGGCATACACATAGACAGAGCTCCATGCCAGGAGCTTAGTGTGGAATAAATGAAAAAAAAAATGGATGGGTATTTAACAAAAACAGAGATTCAGAACCATAACGGAAATAATCTTATCCCTGTCAAGTATTTTAATTTTTTCTTAATTCTGTTATTACGTTCCTTACTGTGTGTGTTCATGTATTGTTCCTTATGAATGTACCACTGCATGTATAGTTAACATGGATATTTTCCAGTGAAAAACAAAAAAAAAAACGTTTTAATAGTTGATCTGTAGAATCTGTGTGTATGGGACGCCCAAATAAAATTAAATTTAATTAATTAAAAAAATTTAAAAAAAAATAAAAATTTAATTAAATTAAAAAGAAGTGAAAATAAAAAATGAAATAAAATAAATTTAAATCCAATATAAAATAAATAAATAAAATAAAAATAAAGATCACTGAATGGACAAATTGTCCTAACAATCAACAAATCAAAGTATGAGATTCTATTTGACAAAGTGCGGCTCAAAAGTAATAACTTTGGACTCCAGTTTCCGTAGTCCAGAGGCGGGTTACCGGGGCCCCCCCTCTGGAGCCAGGCCTGGAGGTGGGGTTTTGAGGCGAGCACCTGGTGCCCGGGCCTTCGCCTATAGGGCTCGGTCGAGCTCTGCCCGAAAGGGTTACATGGGCCCGCCTTCCCATGGCCTCACCACCTGGGTGGGGGGGCCAGGTGCATCTGTTGGACAGACCTGGGAGGCCCAAAAGTTCTGTGAGGGTCTGCTGGGAACATCTGGCAGAATCCCCTGTCAGAAGGAGCTTTAACGCCCCTATCCGGCAGAGCTTCAACCATGTCCCGAGGGTGTTGGGGGACACTGAGTCTCAATGGGTTCTGTTCTGTGCCCCTATTGTTAAGGCAGCTGTCTGGAGCTGCGGCTGTAAGGTTGTTGGTGCCTGTCATGGTGGAAATCCCAGAACTTGCTGGTGGACACCGGCGGTGAGGGATGCCATCAAGCTGAAGGAGGACTTTTTTGGCCTGTAGGTCTCCAGAGGCAGCCGACAGGTATCAGCAGGCCAAGCAGAGTGCACCTTCAGCGGTTGCTGAGGCAAAAACTCGAGCATAGGAGAAGTTCAGAGAGGCCATGGAGAATGACTTCCGAACAGCTTTGAAGAAATTCTGGTCCACCATCCGGCGTCTCAGGAGGGGGAATGAGTGTTCCATCAGCACTCTGTACAGTGGGGGTGGGGAACTGCTGACCTCGACTCGGGACATTATGGATCGGTGGACGGAATACTTCGAGGCTCCTCAATACCGGCAACATGTCTTCCGATGAGGAAGCAGAGTCTGGGAACTCAGGGGTGGGCTCTCCTATCTCTGGGGCTGAGGTCGCCGAGGTAGTTAAGAAGTTGCACAGTGGCAGGTCCCCAGGGGTGGATGATATCTGCCCGGAGTTCCTCAAGGCTTTGGATGATATGGGGCTGTCTTGGTTGACATGCCTCTGCAGCATCGCATGGACGTTGGGGACAGTACCCCTGGACTGGCAGACTAGGGTGGTGGTCCCCCTCTTTAAAAAGGGGGACCGGAGGATGTGCTCCAACTATAGTGGGATCACACTCTCCTCAGCCTCCCTGGGAAGGTCTATTCAGGGGTCCTGGAGAGGAGGGTCCGTCAGATAGTTGAATCTCGGATTGAGGAGGAGCAGTGTGGTTTTCGTCACAGTCGTGAAACTGTGGACCAGCTCTACACCCCCTTTGGAGTCTTGGAGGGGTCATGGGAATTCCCAGTGCCAGAGCTTGGCCCTCATGGCCGGCAGTAAGTCGAATTAGTTTCCAGTGAGAGTTGGACTCCGCCAAGGCTGCCCTTTGTCACCAATTCTGTTCATTACTTTTATGCACACAATTTCTAGGCGCAGCCGAGGTGGTGAAGGGATTAGACTTGGTGACCATAGAATCAGGTCACTGCTTTTTGCAGATGATGTAGTTCTGTTGGCTTCATCAAGCCGGGACCTCCACCTCTCACTGGAATGATTCGCAGCCGAGTGTGAAGCAGCTGGGATGAGAATCAGCACCTCCAAATCCGTGACAATGGTCCTCAGCCGGAAAAGGGTGAAATGTTCTCTCCGGGTCGGGGATGAGGTCCTGCCCCAAGTGGAAGAGTTCAAGTATCTTGGGGTCTTGTTCACGAGTGAGGAAAGGAGGGAACGGGCCTCCCCTCTCTTAGGCTGCTACCCCCGCGACCAGACACCGGATAAGCGAGAAGATGATGATGATGAGATTCTATTTGGAAACCACTGATGCTGAAACCTTGTCAGACCTCAAAGTGAGGAGAAAATGCACCATCCAGCTTGTTATCATCACTCAGTTTAAAAACCTGATTGTATGGGGGTGTGTTCTTGTCTATGGAATGTACATTTTGCACATCTGGCAGGGAAACATCAACCATGAAAAGTACAGGTTTTAGAGCAACACATACCCCACCCGGGGAAGACCTTGTGCTTCACACCTAGATGATACTGCATCTTTTACAAAAGCATGGCTAAGAGTCTTTAAAAAAGAAATAAGACAAAGAAGACCCAGGACTGTTCAGCAGCTCCATTCTAAATCAGACAGGAATGAGACATTCTCCTCCTAAAACTACATCAAGTGGTCTCCTCAGACGTTCCTAGGCGTATATGGACTGTTACACTGGTGAACATTTCTTTTTTTTTTTTTCAGATGTGCTGCAGCCAATAATTTCAAAACAACCTAAGTTTGAACATTTATTTTCTAGGTTCTAATATAAATAAAATTAATTTAAGAGATTTTTGAACCATCCATCCATCCATTTTCTATACCCGCTATTTCCTGTTCAGGGTCACGGGGGTCTGCTGGAGCCCATCCCAGCTCACATTGGGCGAAAGGCAGGGGTACACCCTGGACAGGTCGCCAGTCCAAGATTTTTGAACCATTGTATTCTTTTTTTAATTTACATTTATTGCAGTGCCGAACCCCAATTATTGTATTATTGTGTTGTAATTATTGTATTTCTGAAGTAAAATGAGCCAACAGCAACTGGAAAACAGTAAAAATCAAGGTTATTTAAGGATGATCGTTGGTAATCATGACTGACTTCAAGTTACAAAGCAGTTCACCCTCTTCAAGGGCCAAGAAAATTTAATTTATATAAATCATATTGTATAACGTTCATTTCAAAATCCGTCTCATTTCCTGTGGTAGTTTTGTGATTAATTTGTTTTCAACTGGACTCAAATATTTAATGTTGGTATATCTACATATCACAGTCACATAATCTAATGAAACAATACAGTTAATCTCGTTATCAAAATCGAAGGGCGAATAATTAGAAGGCAGACAATAGATTTCCTTGGTTTTTTGTTTCAGTTATTTTGCAAAAGGGAACAGAGTTAACCCCATTTGGTGTCAAAAAGAATTGAGAATATTTATCCAGAAACTGAAAATTGACCTTTGATGTTGAATGCAGCCCAGAGATGAACCAAATTAGCTGCCACTTCACCATAACCTGTTATGACCTGATACAACAAGGGTACTCTTTACTTTTTAAACCAAACAGATCCTGCATTAAGCAATTAGACTTATTAATTATTGCTAAACCTGACATCAAAGTCAGTAGTTTACAAAAAAGCTGGAAAGTTTAGCTTCTTAAGTTTCTTCAGAACCCGAAAAACTAAAATGTTTTTGAGAAAATCCTGAGATGCTTTTTAAATTAGGCCTTAAAGTCTGAATAAGTAGACACCATCTAGAGTAAGAGATATGTTTGTGAAGTAGATAGAGAAGGCTAACTGCTGCCAGCGCTGAGAAACGAAAAGGCCCGATTAGACGACTAGACAGGATATTTCAGATACTTAATATTAAGATGTACGAGTACTGGAGTAACAGGAAGAAGAGAGAATGGAGGGTGGAATATAAAGGTGTCATCTGTTCATTATCACAGAATCAGTGTTAAAGCATAAATAAATGCAAGCTGACGAATGAAAGAGATGTAGTGGGATGAATTCAGAGATAGCAGTTGGGTCTGCTCAATGAAATGTTTTAAAACTGATCCTATAGATCAGTACACAGGAATAATAACCTAAAATGCCCAGACAACTCAAGAGCTATTTGAAGCATAAATATTTTAACCTCTGATAAAATAAACCCTTTGGGGACATTGATTTTTCTTTTTTTTTTTTTCTTTTGGAGGGGCAAAACATTAAAGACAAAGATAATTTCTCCTGGTATTACTTGAGCTACAAAATAAATTAATAAATCCAAGAACCTCTTGTGCAAGGACTTAAATCAAAACAATATTTAAGATATCTAAGATTAAAACAAAAAGAAGGTACAGACACAACTGGTTGCAATGTGCAGATATACTCCATTATTGCACCTCTTGTCTGGCTTTCTTACGAAACAAAGTTTGCAATATTCACCACAGTGGTTTTATCTAAAACCCTTTTCTCATCATTAGCATGTTTTTACACTTGAAGCAGTAACACTTGAAGCTGTCTTCTAGCTACGACAGTCTAGTGTGCTTTGGTCACATGACCAGAAAATCTCTTCACTGAAAGTCCACCACATGATAGGGGAATCCTTTCAGTGTTTCGGTTACATGAAGAAATAACGGAAAACTTGTATTTCACACTCTGATGATAAACTCTACAACAACTAATACACTGTATGCATCCCAGTCTATATGGACCATAGAGCAATATGAAGTGGGAATGCTTTTCACTTACTGGTGGTAGATGCATTAAAAGGCCTGAAAAAGCACATTAAAGTAGGACCAGCATCTAGGCCTTGTATTAAAATGCATCCCAGGAAATCCAGTCAAAAGTGTGAATGATCTAAATACATTCTAGCACGGATTCAGATCCAATCATCTCAAGACACGTTTGAAAGCAGTCTCACGTTCTCTTCATAGTCTGAAAATGAAAGTGTCCTGGAGCAGATTCTGGTACTCAACTAACATTATCAGCGATGGCTCATTTTTGGTGGATCTTTAATTGTATTGTTTAAAAGCAGTGTAATGGTCCACTGATCTAATGAATGATCCAACAGCCTTGATGCTACATGAATGTATCAATCAGGTATCAGTAGATGTAACCATTTACTTTTGTGGTTTACTTTATTCAAGGAACAGATCGTTTGTCATTTGTCATTTAACTGTTTAATTTAACCCAGAAATTTAGGCAGAGCATATTTTAATGTCAGGTGTGAACACGTGCACTATGTGCTAGCCACTTGGGATCCGATTTCTCAGGATGCTGAAAGGGACCTCAACATCTGGTGATGTCAACAGGTTTCAAACTTTAAGGCTGCCACATACAGCAAAGGTTTTCTTTCCAAGTGTTACAAACTGTGTGACATCAGACACAAGTTAGCATGAGAAAATGCTTTATCTGACATAAAGACAGAGATACTGATCGCATATCTACTGTAAATCCTAAACACGATCAATTACATCAGCAGAGGCTTCCCTGAAACACCTCGCAGCTAGTGGAATGAGTCACAGATGTATTGATCAAAGTGAAAAGGTTTCATGAGAGGCTGTAGCAGAGAGGAAGTTGCCTCCAGATCAACACAAACTCTTGGGTCAGGGACAGACACGTGCACACGGACACAGCGGCAGTGTGCTATATTGGCTTTAAAAAGCATCCAAGAGAGCAAATGCAAGGATGCGCAGCTCACGCTGCACAGCAATCTGACCTGAGCTGGCAAACGAGAGTCTGATGCTTCTGGAAACGATGCAATCCCGGCACAAAAAAAAGCATCCATCTTCTGACATGCACACTCTCCTGGATGTGAACGTGAACAAAGACACAGCCCCATTCAACCCAAATGGTCAAGATTTACAAAAAAAAAAACAAAAAAATATGCACAGAAACAGGAGCTGACTGTATATGCACACACGTTAAGACGCATAATAACAGAGTGAAAGAAGGCAAGCCAGGCGGTGAGCTCGGCGTGACCAGCTAGCTTGTAGAGCCGACCCTCCATGCTAAAATGGTAGATCCCAGATTTCTCCCCATGCAACCTGCCACCAGCAACCATGGAGGCAAAACAGGAAGAAAAGAGGAGAAGAGAGATGGAGGAACAGAGGAAATCTAGCAATTTCCCTTTCCTCTGCCCTCAGAGGGAACACACACACACTCACACACAAAACACGCATTCATTTTCAAAAGGTACATAAGCACATACGTAAACAGAGCAGTTGGGAGGATGGTGGTGATACTTACATGAGGACTCTGTGCCGAACATGGCTGGGCCAGGAGCTGTGATGGAGAGAGGAGGAGGAGAAGGAGAAGAAGGAAAGAGAGGAGAGAGAAGGGGAGGGGGGTGAAAGAAAGAGAGAGAGAGAGGAGGTTGATGAGCAGGCAGCTACACAGCGGGGGTCATCAAAGCAACACAATGAAGCCAGCCAGCCGTCGCTGCCTCCCAGACGGCCAGATGCCCCGGCTCCACTGTCCGTTGTGGCTGTCAAAACGCTCGTCTAAAAACACACAAAATCGTTCTGCGAATCCAACCACCGAAGTAAGACAGCCCTCTTTTAATGTCTAGATGAGCAAAAAAAAAAAACAAGTAGAAATCCTTCACAGCTACGGCAAAGTGCCCAAATCCTGATGGGAAGATGTAGTGGTGACTAGCTACTGCATCTGTCCGCTCTCTGCAGTCTGTATCCTCCCTCTCATCCTCTCCTTTCTGCTCCCTCACTCTTCATTCCACTGTAGAGTTTTCTCATGAGGTCAGAAACCGTCTTTAGAGCGGCAAGAGGATGGAAAGGGAGGGAGTGAAAAACTACAAATCTGGTGAGGAGCCGCTGCCACTGCAGCCGCTGTAAGACAATAGCTATACAAGCAGTGAGTGACGTCAGGAGGGGGGGGGTGCTGTAAAAAGACTGACAGAAGGGAGAGAAAAGGGGAAATGTAAGGGGGAGATGGAGAAAGAGCTGACTGAGAGAAGCCGGTTGATAACTGACGATTAAATGGAGAATGGAATAAAAATAAAATATATAAAAAATAGGATGAGAAAGGATCAGAGGGATGACAGTGAGGAAAAAAACGCGAGTAAAAGAAAAAAGTAAGAGCTAACAATCAAAGGCTAACTGAAAAGAAGAAGACAGAGAGGGGGACAAACCAACATAGAAGAACCCCCCCCCACGCTTTAGTGGAAGAAGCTGTGAGAGAGCCAGGGGCAGCTGTCTGTCACTTTGACAAATTGAAAGAAGTATGGAATAAAAGCTCTTCATCAGCATGTCCTGTAATTAGGTACATTCAGCACCAGATGAACAACAGCAAACCAGATAAGAACTAAGACTGTAGAGGAATTCTATCATAACTCAAGTACTGGAACTGTGAGGTTATGTAGGTGAGAGATCCTGAAAGTCAAACGCACTCGATTAATTGGTCATTAACAAATGTGAGCACTTCCATAAAAAAGCAGCTGGTGCTAAGGCTAAGGAGCTAAGACGATGGAAATACAGACACTATTCGTCCCAGGAGTAGACATCCCAGCAGGTTCACATCAAGGTCAAACCGGCCAATGCTCAGAGGGACTGTCAGAAACCCTAAAGCTACATCTTAGACCTTTTAGGCCTCAGTGGTATCACAGGACATGATAAAGAGAACATGGCAGAAGGTTTTAGATCACACATGTCAAGGCCCAGGAGCCAAATCCAGCCCACCACTTCAGTTTTCTGACCTGCTAGTTAAATACATATAACTAGAACATTTCTGGGGAAATTTTGATATGACTGACAGTTTGATTTAGTAATGGAGAACAGAGGTGGAGAGCAGCTGGTATACTTCAAAAAGTCATGATTTAATAAAAGATTTTACAATGAAGTTGCTTGTTTTTGTCAAAGCTCATGATTTTTGTAATACACATACCATATGTATGTATGTATATATATATATATATATACACACACACACACACACATACATACATATACATATATATATAAACTTAGAAAGTTTGCGTTTTTTCAACAAAATGTGTTGCTTTAAAAAAAAAGAAAGAAAAAAGTGAAATTTTTTTTACCTTATTTTCCAAGAAAATAAATGCGATTTTTATACAAAACATTTAGATTTTTATGAAATTTGAGAATTTTGGGGGGGGGGGGGGGGTTGCCTTTTTAGGATGTAACATTTAACATTTTACAATAAAATTTGTTGTTTTTTTTAATGACAAAAGTCAGTTTATTAAAATTCACGATTATATGAGAAGAAATTGTGATTTCACTACAAAAGTCTCAGTTTTATGATAAAAGTTGCACATTTGGGAAAACTTAAAAACAAAATTGTCTTTTTTGTTTTAATATTTTATGACTGAGTCTAGAAACTAGCAGGAGATCTGACCGCACAGCTGTAGTATAACTGGCCCTTTAAGGTAACCCTGGTGATAATGTGGCCCGGGATGAAGTAGAGTTAAACACCAGTGCCTTAGATTTTTAAAAACTGTAACCATAATGGCATAGGGCAAGATGGAACAAAAGTGGAAATGTTTGTCTATCTGGTAACTAAAGCTTGGCTGAAACAGGGTTGTGCAACAGATCATCCAGATCATCTATAGAAGTCCTGGATTTGTTGAACTGGTTGGAAGTTCAGGCCACATACATAGAAAAATCCTGCATCTACAAATGTGGGTCACTGTCACATTTTGTTCCTTCTCTTTTTTTTTTCCCCCTTTTTTTTTAGGCGGTCATGATTTTGCAGTGCAGAGTTTAAGACTACTGAAAAATCCAATTTCTTTGGGTCAGTGAGCACATCACACACACACACACACACACACACACACACACACACACACACACACACACACACACACACACACACA
>JBAMYA010000021.1:575659-586501 GCA_037176975.1 Arrhamphus sclerolepis | reverse complement strand
GACAACAGAAAAATCTTAATGTTTCAAAATTTACAATTTTAGAACAGCCAAGACTTAAGAAATGACACAAAATTGCCTTTTAACTTAAAATCCTATATTTTGGGTTGGAAAATGTTTTTCCAACATTTTTAACATAATATTTCAAGTTTTAAAATTGCTAATTTTGTATAATTTTGTTTTTATAGAAAAAAAAAGTAAATTTTACAAAACTCATGAGTTTTGACAAAAAGGAGTAACATTTTGTTTGAAAAACATTCACTAGATCCTGGCTTTTAGATATAACATCTGCTCTCCACCTCAGTTATTCCACATCCTCATGTCAGTACTGAAACAAATGGGCAGTCACATGGAAACTTCCTCAGAAGTATTCTAGTTACAAGTTTATGACTGTATTTGCACGCTCGCATGGACCAGATAAAATGAAGCGATGGCATGGATTTTGCCCATTGGCCTCAAGCTTGAAATGTGATCTAATGTGATGCTGCCAATATCAAATAGAAATAACCTCTAAAATCCACAAGTATTGATTAGCTTCAAAACTGATAAAATGAAGCAGATTCATCAACTGTGGGTGTTTTGAAATATTAAGAAAACAAAATCTACATTTGACTGCTTATATTTGGGTGTCTGATGTGACAACAAAAGTGAAAACTCAGAAAACTGTTCAGATTTGCAGCGTTCTGTGATGTCACAAACCCATCAGCCAAAGTCACAATGCAACCGTTCACTGTCCCTTTAAAGTGAGAACTAAAAAGGCTTCAACCTTAAATCTAACTCGAGGAGAGGGGTGGAGTCATATGGCTAGCCCCTCCCTTTCCATATTGTACACTTAGGCAATAATGTACTCCCTTTTAACACAACTGCTTCAGAAATTATGAGTGAGTCAGTAAATAGAAAATTTGTCATTTAATGCAACATAATTGTGACTGAATTACAATTAATCTCATGGAAATAAATCACCAAACTGACAGGATGTTTCATACAGGTATATATTACAATGTGCCATGTCATATAATACAGTCGGGTTCTCTCTTTTTTCTTTTTAATAAAAATAAGCACTGGAGGAGAAAGAGATGCTTCTCGATTTTATTGTAAATTGGACATTATGCACATTATTTAGCGACTCATGACTTGTTAATTAAGCTTGTTATGTGGTCGTAGCGCTCCCCGCGTGAGTGAGAGTTCAGACAATGTCAAGTCAAAAGAAAAAGGCAATTTAGCCGGAGCATTGCGAGTTGAGATCTCACAAACAGGACAGATGGTGAGGGAAGTACCAAAACGAGGGCACAAGAACATGAGTGGCTGATGTGGTGGCTGCTTGTGCCAAAGATACAAGTCAATGAACACAAAACTTCTTTTTTTTTTCCGTTTTTTCTTCTGTAATTGACCATATAGGACATTTAACCATGAAGTGGAAGGAGTTGTTTCAGCTGAAATATCTGAGCTCTTTCATAAATGAAGATCAAATTCTTCCAAAAAATAATTTGCTTTCAACAAAAATCTCAAATTCAAACCGTTTGTTTTCTCTTTTTTTCATCAGGTCAAACTACAGGCGAGGTCTCACCGACGATAAATATTGCACACACAATATTGTACTCTACATGGGTGTTTTTGCATACATGTGTTCGCCCTTTTTCCTATGTCTTCCAATGTTTCCTCAAGTTAAATTTTCCCCCACAAAAAAAATTTTTTTTTTTAACCATCAAAGATTCCACATACAAAGTTAACAGTGCCTGTGTAAGGAAAGGGAAACGTCCAATGTGAAACGTGACATCTGGTTGTGAGACCAAACCTTTCTTTGCCCCGCTTTCTCTTAATTTTTGGACAAAGACGATACAACTATCCAGTCATGCAACAATTTTTGGAGGGATGGGGTTCAGGATGGGGCGGGTGTGGAGATCTGTCTGTCATCTCCATCAGTTTTAAGCATTCTGCATCTCTTTGCCAATCTTGTAGCTCAGGATCTTGTTCCAATCGATCTTGGTGCGTGTCACAGGAAGCTGGCGGCGTAAGGCTTTGAAGGTAGTGTCCGACATGGTCTGGTAATTCTCATTGATGGCCGTCTAAAAGGAAGAGCAAAAAAAGAAAAAAGAAAAAAAGAAAAGAAAAAGACTATAATTAAAGCCACTGTATGAAGCAACACTATTTCTTACCACATGGAGGGCGTTTGTGTTTGACGCTTTGGAGTGATTTTAACATCATGACCAGAAATAAATAAGAGAAATTAAATTTTTTCTAAAAAAAAAAAAAAATCAATCATAAATTAATTTTCCCTCCAATTCCCTGTCAAGTGAGCTGGAATGTAGGCAAGTACAAGGTGCTATAGCCCCGTCCCCACGTACAATTTCATTGGCTAGTACTTGCTGCCTAGCCGCAACCTTGTTTTATATCACATAAAATTATATAATGCGATAAAATTAATGACAGTCAGCCAATAAAATGTCTAGAACATGAACTTTCATGTGTTATACTGCCCCCATGTGGTCAGAAGTGCTACTGCTACACCGAGAGGCTTTGATAAACAGGACAACTTAAGTGATACATGATTATTGTCTTTTAAAGATCTTTTTAACTTAAATTTTTTTATATTGGAAAAATGTTTCCAATATTTTGACATAAAATTTCAACAAGTGTTTGTATAATTTATAATAACTTTTAGTCCTAAGATAAATTATTTTAAAATATATATCTTTTTTATAAAAATCCCAAATGACAAACATTTGCAATTTTTGTTTTCAAAGTTTTTGCAAATATTTGCTAAACTATGACTTTTTGACAAATGATTTCTAAAAGAATGACAAGAGGTACGTGAACATTAATCAGTATGGCTCAGCTTACCGATTATATTGGCTTTAACAAAGTCTGGTTAATTATGCTGCCGAGTCCAAAGTCCCAGTAAAAACCACCATAGAGTCCAGATGAAACACACTTTCATTACTACAAACCTGATAGTCGTTCTCTGCAGCCTCCATGATCTTAACAAACTCCTTTGCAGTTGCAGCCTCATTCTGGTGGATGATAAGAAAAAGGTGAGAAACGTTGGCTTAATCTATGTTGTAGTGGAGCCTTTCAAGTATATGTTGAGTTGTACTCACAGAAATGGACATGGACTCCTGAACCTCTTTGTGGCTCACCAGCTGAACATTCCCGTCCTCATAGTAATGAACCTACAAAGATGAAAGTGGGTGAAATTCAACCTGTGCCTGCTTCCGAATGATGAAAGCTGTAGAGAAGGAGCCAAAAGCTCTTCAAGGGTCTTTACAGAAATAAAGAAAAAGCATTAACTGGTGGTAATCGCAGTGGAGGTCGATGAAGTATGAATATGTCATGACTGGAATTTATAAAATAAAAAGTCCACCATAAAATATCTGCTATATTAACAGTAAATGCAGAGGTCTTTTGGGATGAATGTGAACACACATCTTGGTAACTCTGCTGAATCACGGCGGCTGCAGTGGAGGTAATGAGTAATGATTGATTTTTAGGGACAGAAAATGAAGAAATTTGAGCATTCAGAAATTCATGAGTATTTCACCACCTATGCAGAGGCATGAAAAAAAAGGAGAAATCCGGAGCCATCAGGAGAGTGATGATGAAACGGATGACTTTCCATGAGGTAAGAAACATTTTTCTATCTTTCAGCCCAAAGCAGCTTTTTGTTTCTGGCTGCTACTGCTCTTTTTCTGTTTTCTCCTTCTCATCCATGCTGTTTGCCCCCTGGTACTGGGGGTGATGGTGAGTGACAAGAGTTTTGATCTTTCGATACAATAGAACGGCATTCTGAGGATTAATTCCAGCAAATTCTAGAAAAAGAAAGAAAACACATCACAGACAACAGGATGTACAGCAGGTTCCCAGGATAAAAGGTCAAAAGTCTGATGTTGTAAAACAAGGCTGAAACTGAACATGTTGAATACACATCTGCGATTCTTATAGACCTTAATTTAATATTTCAAGCCACTGAAAAAAATTAAATAACTGACTTGGTCAAGATTATGTTGATTAAAAGGTCCTGGATGTCGGTTTTGACATGGTGAGAAAAGAAACCAAAATCTCTCCGTTCTACAGCAGAAAGCAAATGAAACAGTAGGTGATGTGGGTGGGATTGGTCTTTAGTGATGTCACAAGTCCTGGTCAAACCAGCAGTTGTGCACATGATCCTGGATGGAAGGCAATGAAGAAGATGATGAAGATCTGTGCTTTGTAGCCCCCAACCCAGACAGAGACACAGCTGGTTAGTTTTCTTTGGTATTACTCTAAACAGAGGTGGTGAGGGGGGTGGGGTGGCTGCAGCTATTCTCATTTGGCACTGAAAGTGCAGATGTCTCTGTGTTTCATCTAGAGAGGACATTTAAAGGAAGCGTGCCAGATTTGCTATAATCTTCGTGCTCTGCAGCGCAGAGGTCCCAGTAACTTCCAGAGAATATTCCAGCTCAGTCCATGTCAAGTTGTTGTTGCCAACTTCATTCAGCACTGCAGAGATGATCATCGCAGTTAAAGCAGCAACGATTTTTAAAAAGTTTTTATTTTTATTTCATTTTTCAATTTGTGTTTAGTTTTTGAAACTGGTTAGTTTTAGTTTCATTTTAGTTTTTTAGGTGTTGATTTACAGATATTGAGAAAAGAAAAATCTATGATGAAAGAACATTACCTATTAATATCATACAGTAAAAAAATCTTTTTTTCTTTACTTCAAGTAATTAGAAAAATGTTGTCCAAGGTTAAAAAAAGTTTCTGCTCGTCAGAATGCAGCTCAAAAACATCAGATGTCCTCAAACATAAAAAAAACAAGTCAACATTTCTAATTTATTTTCAAGACAACAGTCTTTGCGTGTAGAGGTAGCGTGTTTAAGAAACAACCTTGACAAATAATAAAATTCAAAATGAAATAAGAGTTGAGTGGACATAAATGTGAGTCTACACTGTAGACATAAACAAACGTATGTGAACAGAAACACACAAAAGCATCTGTACCAGTCCCTCTACAGATCTGCAGCCAAGTATTTTCTAATTAATTTTAAGGGAAACACTTTGCTCGGGCGATTTATATTCTGATTTCTCACACCAGATGACATCAGCACACACAGAGAAAACACGCTCAACAAAATCCTGGGAGGCGGGAGCACCAACTAAATCTAAAGCTACTGGAACATTATTTTAGGATAAATATCTTCCCTTACCTATCCTCACCTACAGTCACCAACTGTAGGTGATGACCGAAAGTTCAATATTGCGAGTACAAGCGGCCGAAATGAGTTTCCTCCACAGGGTGGCTGGGCTCTCCCTTAGAGATGGGGTGAGAAGCTCGGTCATTCAGGAGGGACTCAGATTAGAACCACTGCTCCTCCTCCGAGAGGAGCCAGATGAGGTGGCTCAGCTTAGGATGCATCCTGGACACCTCCCTGGGGAGATGCTTTGGGCATGTCTAACTGGAAGGAGACCCTGGGGAAGACCCAGGACATGCTGGAGGGACTATGTCTCTCAGCTGGCCTGGGAACGCCTTGGGATCCCACCGGTTGAACTGGAAGAAGTGGCCAGCGATAAGGAGGTCTGGGCTTCCCTGCTTAGGCTTCAGCCCCCGCAACCCGACCCCAGATAAGTGGAGGAAGATAGATGGATGGGTCTTCCCTTACTTCCATAAATCCAGTGTGTCACAGACGATTCCCTGGACCTCATTCAGGGATTTAGTTATTTCACTGATGGAGAATTCATGACATTATGACCTGACCTGCTCACCTGGAGGAATGGAAAACTAAAACTAAGTTCATTTTACTCGTAATTCTATTTCATTTCAGTTAGTTTTGCATTATTAATTTTAGTTTATAGTTTTTGTTTTCTAAACAAAAACTATTTTATTTATTTTTACTTCAGTTACCGGAATTATTTTTTCACCGTAGGTTCAGTTCTGCTTAGCACTCAGAGACGGAACGACGAGATAACAACTTCTCTGCGTGTGAGGAGAGCTGCGAATAGAGAACTAGAGTTCATGACCGTTTTCATGTTCACATGCACTGAAACAAACAAAATACCTGGATTTTCATGATTCCTGCCACTTGAGTGGTGGAAGGAGAGATAGTGAACTTCCATTCCGACCTCCAGCGTCCGTTCCTGTGCAAAGACAGACGAGGACAATCTTCAGTCTTCCTGCTTTCCAGAGACACTGCAACAAAAATCTGGCCTGCCGCTTCATTTTATCTAACCCATGAGGGCGTGCAAAGACAATCATAAACTTATAACTACAACATTTCTGAGGAAATTTCAATGTGACTGCCTGTTTGATTCAATACTGACATCAGAAAGAGGAATAACTGAAGTGGAGAGCAGATGGTTTATGTCAGAAAGTCAGGATTTAGGAAGCCATTGCAAAAGATTTTACAAAAAAAGTTGCTCATTTTTGTCAAAACTGTGATTTTTGTAAAAAGAAAAAAAAAGTGCACTTTTACAATTTGTATTTTTAATGTAAAATGTTGCAAAAAAGTTGATATTACAAACAAAAGAATTATAATTTTGTGACTTTTGTGATTGTACAATATATTTTTTTTAAATCTCAATTTTGTAAAATGTGCAATTTTACAAACAAAAATAGCTTTTAACAAAATAAGTCAACCTTTTTTTTTAATTTGTGATTTTACAAGGAAAAAAGTGATTTTAGGACAAAAATTAATATTTTCAAGTTCAAAATTCACAAATTCTGATATTGTGATTTTCACCATTTTAAAACAAAACTTGTATTTTTTTAAAATTCTATTGGCAATTTTATGGCAAAAGATTTATGTTTTGATTTTAATTTAACACCTGAGACTAAGAAGTAGCAAGAAATCTGACAACATAGCTAGTTGAAAAAGTGAATAACCAGCCCTTTAATGGTAACCTTGGTGATGAAATCAAGTTTGACAACCCTGCACTCGAGCAAATAAGCCCAAAATGAACCTCTAAATGCTCCGTGTCACCTACATACGCTGTACTTTCAACATTTTTGTGGGTTTGGATGAAATGAAAGATGTCATCTGAAGTTTTCTGAGGATCTTAAGCAACACAAAGCATCAGAGGGGGTTTCCTTTAGATTTAGCATCATGTATGTCCTTCATACATTACAAAGAGTTATTGTATTTATGACAGCATTGAAAACTTTAGGTTCTGATTCTGCTGAAATGTACAAACTAGTGACAAAACCCTGGAACATGAGTGAAAGAAAATGACAAAGGCATCCTTAAAGGACATGAGGGGGTAACAGAACAGCTTGATGTGTGTGAAAGTCATGTGAATCATGAGTTACTGTCGTCATGGTTGCTCAGTCATCAAAGCTGCAGACGAAGATAAAGGCAGCACTCACTACTTGCAGCTTTGTTTTATTTTTCTATAAATTTACAAGAAAAAGTTTCAGAATGTGAAAAGATTTCTTTCTTTTGTTTTAGAAGTTGACAAGTGCAAAAAAGCTGATGAAGCAGAAGTACAAACAGTGGAATTTAAACGACCATTACAGCTCCAGTTCTTATAAGAGATCAAAACAGTGACAGAACACCTGAGAAGAAGATGGATTTCATGGAAGCTGCTTTACATCAACCTGTCGACATAAGCTGTTGGAAATAATTATCATTTTACCTCTTTGTGCTGCATGTCAGGAAAGTACAACCGGCTGTATAAATAAATATCTTGTGTTCATACTATCTGCAGTGAAATAAAAGTCTACTTAAGTGTCAGAATCACTGAACCAATTTTTTTTTTAATTTGTATGTTTTTTTTTAATTATATGGTTTTAAAATTTTCTAAACTGGGTTGATCATGTTATGTCAGATTACAGCTTCTCCATCAATCAGGAAGAGGTAAAACAAAGTGTATTGACTTTTTTGTTTTGTTTATTTGGTTGGTTTGGGGTCACATGATTATTTCATGTTGCTCTGCCGCTGAGAGATGTTAATACAAACAGCATTTCTTTTGTTTTTTATCAAAAGAAAATTTCCAAACGCTGGACTGCCTAACTTCCTGATCTGCATGATATCACCTGTCATTCTTTTAAATAAATAAATAAATAAATAAATAAATAAATAAACAAAATAAAAAATCTTCTGGTCTCTTTTCTAGGCCCTAAAACATTTCTTCTCTTATCCAAAAGGTCTCTTAAGCCCTGGTGTTTCCACTGATTAATCTGAACAGTTTTTAAATAACACCTAAGAATACATAATCAAATAAACTATCCTGTGCCTTGAAGCTGTCCGTTGGGTCTCAACCAGACTACCCCGTTGTGTTTACAGTAACTTATTAGGGAAATAAATGTCTTAACTTCACAGAAAAAGATTTACATTCAAATTCTTATCCTGCGAGGCCCAAAGTTAGACAGGAAGTGTTACATTTACATTGAAAATTAAAATTTGTGTACACTGCTTGGGTTTGTAGTGACAGCTGCTTTTATGAAATGTTTATGGTGACACCTGATAACTCTCAATGTGTCAAAACTGTCACTTCATCATGAGTGCAACAAGTTGTTAGCATGTGAGTTGAAACATCAACATTTTACTGAGTGAGTAAAAAACATGTAAGGGTAAAAAACAAAAAGAAGTTTGTTGTGGTTCTAGCCTGATTTATGCTGCTGCATAGTACATGTGACAATTACTTCTGCATTATTTATTTGAGTCAATCTGTAATTCCACCACTGACCACTAGGCGGCAGTGTGGGTAAATTTTCTTTTCTGCAGCTCTGTAACCAAGCGACAACCATCCCACTTCCAGATTGAAGCTGTTTCAGGAGGTATGTTTTGTTGCAGTTCAATCAGTTTTGGGTCTCGGTCTCTATAGTTACGTGTTATATCCACGACAACTGAATGAGGGGTGAATTTTTTTGTACACCTGACTTGTATACGAATACTGATCTGGCCCTGTTCAAGCCTTTAACACTTCTTAGCATGATGTCACTCTCAGACTTTTATTCCCGATTCATTTTATGTATTTTATTCTTACACTTGTTAGTTATTTACCATTTGTTTCATTGCACTTTGGTGTCCTTTGTGTTGTTGTAAAGTGCTATATAAATAAAGTTTGATAGATATTTTGCTGTTCCCTGTTGTTTGGCTAATGAGTTGATATAAAAGTGTTCTGCTGGTTTTATCGCAGTGGATCTAAGGCTGCAGACAGAAACAACATCACCTCTACCTGCAGATGGAGATGATTGACAGTCTCTCTATAAACTTTTCTGTTTTCCTGTTCGGCTGCCGTCTATTGAAGCTTGTTAGGATGACTGAGACTCTACACCAACATGTTGACTGACAAGGCAGATAATATTCATAAAATATTTACTATGTTTGGATTATGTTGGTGACAAAAGGACGTACAACCATGAGAAAACCTGTTATTATACTGCACGTTAATCACTGCTTTAGTGGTTTAAAATGACTGAAGGAGCATTCTTAGTTGGTAGGAGTTTCTTGATGATGTCATGTCTGTTGATATTTGTACATTTCTTCCTCCAGTGCTCCCAAACACCCCAACATGAACTCTTCCAGGTCTCATTACATTATTTCATGGTGTGTTCCTATTGGTCGGTTAGTTCACAGAGATTCTACAGGCAGCGACAGATGATTCCTCCAAATTACTGGCAATACTGATATCTTTGCTTCTGTCTCATTGCTACGATGGAACAGTTTTACCACGACCTAGACCAGATATGGCAAAATATAAGAGGTATATGAAAGGATAAACAAACATTCTGTCAAATTTACAGTTTCATGATCACACATTAACAGGTTCCTCATTGAAAATGAGCTTTTGCAGGTAATACTCGCGTGCAGGAGCTGTGGGATCATTACACGCACCCCCACCCCCCGACCAGTAAAACCCAGCAGCAAAGAGGATTGGAGCAGTTTTTATCCAATTAGATTAACACGATTTGAGACGGCTTAGAAATGCTTCTGCAGGCCTCCAGTCCAATCCAACACGCTTCCACCAAGAAATATGATAAATATCGTCAAACTTACCAGAAGTTTTTAGGTTGAAACTGATGGCACTCGATGCACACAATGATGGTTTGATGTCCATCGATGGTTTTCCCGTAAATCTGAAGGGAGAATGGGAACAAACACAGAGATTTTTGGTCCGACATAAATAACTCACACATTTTCTTTTTAAATTTTGTGCATATGCAACGACAAGGAATAGAGAGTGTTTGGTGTTTAACAGTTAGATGATTATTTAATGATGATCTGCCACTGAGAGATGGTAACACAGAACATACAGCATATTTTATGAGCTTTGAAAGAGTTAAAAGGAATCATTTCCAAGTGCTGCCCTGCTTTTGCTTCCTATTCTGCACTGGTTGGGTGGAATTAACACTCACAAATTTGGACACATCTAAACATTTATTTTATTTTATTGAGAACAAGAAAGCATTACAGAGATTACATTAAAAGACAGACCAGATCAGTATCCTGCTGCATCTCTACCTCTCCACCACCTTCTTCAAGCACAATGACCGATTTTACATACAGAAACAGAGACGTCCCATGAGTTCGTCAATATCACACATTATTGCCATCATCTACACGCAGGAAGTAAACAGCAGAGCACTGAAACCTACAAAGGAACATCAAGCTACTGGCGCAGATTTGTGGATGACACCTGGGTCAAAATCCAAATCAAGTACACCAGAGAAGAGGCAGAGAATTACAAGCTGCCATTTTTGGACTGATGGATGACTTGTGTGTGTAAGTTTCTGGTAAACCTCTGTATAGCAAACACAAACTGTCATCAGATCTTCACAACACGTGTGTCAAACTCAAATCCGACCCACCACTTCATTTCACAAGAGCTTCCAAAGACAGTAATATTATTTTGTGTGTGTCTATATATACA
>JBAMYA010000021.1:550132-575559 GCA_037176975.1 Arrhamphus sclerolepis | reverse complement strand
TGTCAATGTCCATGTGAGGGCCAAAAGTGGTCTGAGAAGCAAACACACTCCAGTCCATGAGTTGAAACCTGTCCTGGGTCAGGGTCCTAACCCTATAAGGGATGCACAATGATTTCCTATGCTGACCCTAACCCTTTTTTCCCGTGGAGCATGCTAGTATGGTATAGTTAAAAAAGAGATGTGTCATAACGTTGATGAGCGTAAAAGGAGCGACAAAGTGTCACAAAGTGATAAAGTTGCTGTTTGTAACTTTCAAAACCTCTAATTTAATAATTTAACTTAACTCAGCTTAATGGTCTCATGCCAGAAGCTGATGCATTTCTTGTGATATGCTGCCTCCATGTGGTCAGAAGTGGTATTGTCCTATACACCGTCAACCAATGGAGTTTGCTTGTGTAACTGCTGACGCTGTCGAAAGGTCATCCCAGGACTGTTGTGGTGATCTCTGGAGAGATTTAATCTCCTTAGTCTGTCATTCTAATTTTCATTCTTAGATTTATTTGCTTTTCCACAAAAAGATTTGTTTGTTACAGTATAACTTTCTTTCGGAGATTTATCAAATATTTAGTTCAGTTTTCGTAGTGGTTTTGCAGGCGAGAGGGAAGGTTGAGGTGAGGGGTCAGATGTCACCGTTGCTCAGTGGAAACAGAAAAGGTTGACTGCGTTTGAACAAAAGGTAACGACTCTGGACCCAACATGTTAGACGAGTGCAGATCAGGTTCACCACGTCTGTGTAGAAATAAATGACGTTTGACTCCTTAAAAGCCTTCAAAACCTCTCTGAGTTCAGAGGTTTTCCAAAACACACTCACTCCTAATTATAGTACGTCTTTGCACCAACAAAAGACTTTTGTTCATTAAGTAACTGACTGATTGATTACGAGGTAGAAGTCTATTCCATTGTGCGTGGAAAACATTCATAGAAATTCAAACTTACTAGCGTTTGTCTTTCATGAGCATCTAGTTAGGTTACTATGTAATAAAAGAGAGAATGTGCTTGTTACAAAAAAGTACATGGGAAAAAAACAGGCAATGACTGATAGCATAGCTTTATTACACTTACAAAGATCATCTGACATTATGTAAGGACATGTACCTTCAGCATTATTTATTTATTTATTCATAAGCAACACACAAACGACACAGTGTTAAGCACAGACAAAGTATGAGAGTCACATGATCAAACTGACAGCAGACTTTGAGTATGGTGAGGTGGCCGTAGCCTGGCCGGCTGTACTAGCTCTTTTCCTCTTTGATACAAAGAATTAGTCTGGATCCTCTGGATTTGACATTTTATTTCTTGGGGGGACGGGGGGGCAGTACCAATTAGTGTGGAAAAAAACTGCCTCTGGAGACCATTAGATAGGCATGCAACCAATCAGAGAGTCAGAGAGAGAGAGGGAGAGAAAAAAAAGGATGTGATGGCAGCTTGTAGATGCTGTTTGTGATTGGTTCGGTTGGAAATGACTGTGAATGGGAGGTGGACCAGACCCAGTTCACGAGAGAGAACTCTTCCAAAGTGAATTGGTACAGCTGGCCAGGCTACGGTCGGTTCAAACATTCTTTACAGTTTACATCTACAAAGATCACAGCACTCCCTTCTCTGTATTTACAAAGTGGCAGTGGTTTGTCTGAACAAAGCGTTGATTAAGCGGCTTTGTTTGTGGCACAGTTCACTCACCTCTGGGTTTTCCCAGTGGAACATGTTAAAAGACAATGCTCAAAATACAAAAATATAGTACAGCAACTTTCTTGTCATAGCAAACATTCATACCTGTCCATCGATGCCCCAATCACATCAAATAGTGAAAAGAAACTGCTACAGAAAGCAAAGACAAAAGCAGTTCTGACCACACGGGTGGTTTGCAGGTTTTAGCCCATTTATGATGGGTTAAATTAGGCTACCAAAATATCTCAGATTGTCTAATTATTTCAATCAACTCTTGAAATCTGAAGGTTTTATCTCTCCTATCAAAGTCAATTTTTTTCTACAACCCCAAACTAGAAAAAAATGGAACAATATAGAAAATAGGCGAAATGCAGTGTTTCTTACATTTACTTTGACAGATTCTTTTGTTAACTTGTTAACATGCATCCTGTTTTGCATTCCAGGCCTGCAACATCTAAAAGAGCTTTTACAGAGGCAGTTCACTACTGCGAGGGATGTAATAATGCTTTAGTACAAAAGCAAAATCTACAAGTCTGAGAAGCAAAGCAATAAGAAAAATATGTTCTACTGTACATAATGAATGTCCATGACTCACAGCTTGTAATCACGTCCTTTCAAAAAAGGACATTGTTTGCTAAGCATCCTGCAGGGAGAGGTTGTATTCAGATAAGCTGTTGTCAAATATAAACTTTGGTTTTGGATGTTTGTACGCGTATATCACTGCTCTTGCATCACAAATATAAATTAATTTGTGTGTATTGGGTAAACTGATAAACCATCAGCTGTGTGAGCCATCCCTTGGGACCCCCCCCCGAGGTGGTGAAACTGTTTTCCTGGGAAACTGTTTACTATATGTACTCTGTGTTAACCCAGAATAAATGAGACTAAATTTAATCTCTGATCCCTCAAATGTCATTAACCATCATTGATCAATAGCTGATAAAGCTACAAAAATGTAAAACTTAACTGCGCAAAAAGAAGTCTTGTGGTAATCATGGCCAGACGAGGTGTCAACATCCCTGGGATGGCAGCATTAACAATCCCCCCCCACGGAAATGAAATATTGTTCAGCAAGCCCATGCACTTCAGTGAGGAAGAGGATGGTACGGATACTGGACTGACCTGCCTGCAGACCTGGCCCACCCCCAGAAAGGAATGTGTGGAGAATTTTCTAATCAAAAATACAACGACCCTGAACAGTTGCATACTTGAAGGAGGAACATGACGAAATAAGAACCAAAGTGATTCATCACTTGGTATCCTTGATACTAGAATGTTTTTTTAACTGTTGTACGAAAGAATAGGAACTTTGTGTAGCAAGCCTGTAATGCAGAAAATTTATGAATTCAAAGAAATAAAAGTAAAAGTAAATGTAAGAATCAGATTCTCCCCATCATCCCAATCCTTTCATCTCAAACTAAAGTAATTCTTCTTTGGGCTTTCAGTGTAGCTCCTGAAATACATCAGCATTACAGTATAAAAAGGTAGATGAATCCATTCTTACAACAATACCTGACACAACTTACGGTTTCTGTGGTGCTGATTCGAATAGAAGTTGGTGTTGATTCTTAACAGTCAAGGGCAGTAACCTGCAAACACCCCAGTATGGTCTTCAACATTAAAATATTTCTTCATTGTGACTACACATCTCTCACTGGCCTTTTTTCAATAACGGGTTGCTCCGTGACATCACCAAGAGGGCTCATTAGCAATAATGCCAGTGCTCGCCTTTACTGAGTCCTGGGGTGCACTTCCTCAGAGCACGCTGGCATTGCAAGACGAGGCATTGTGTCTAATGTGGTGCATATCACCCTTCCATCTTTCCCTTATGCACCCACATCCATATGCAAACACACAATACCCCTCCTTGCAAAGTCTGAGCCTCAACAACTTTGTATAACCAATAAAATGCAAAGCAAAACAGATGTAGGCTCGACATACAGTGAGGAACTCGGGTTAGTTCATTAACCAAAAGAAAAAAAACAACCCAAGTCATGGTTTTCATTACCTTAGGTCTTGAACCTTTCAAGTGTGAGAACTGTAGTGTTTTTGAAGTGAGTAACACAGGAAATATCTGGGGATTTCACAGAAGTGAGTCACACCGACACGTTTTCCTAAAACACATCAAAAGCTAACTGTCCAAAGATAATTATACAAATAAAGCATCCAGTGATCTGCAGACAGCAGCATCCACCTGCCGCGCTCAGCCTCCGTCACACCTCAGCTGCCTCACCATGGGGCACCAAACTGGTTTTCAGCTGACGGCTAGTCTTATTCAAGGTGGGTTTTTTTTCAACATGAAAACATTACAGACGAAGGTGAAGAGCTACATCTACTTCTTGAATGACATCACACCAGAGAGATCATGTGAAGACTTCATGTGAAGTCCACTGAGATGTGCTCATGTGGAGGTGGTTTAGCTACTGAAAATCTTCCTGGAGGTGTTTCTGTGTCTTGTGGAAGACACGGGAAGTGTGGTCTTGTGTTCCCCGGGGATCAGCGGGATGAAGTCGCTGGGGTCAGCCGTGTAGGTCGTGGAAACCCCTGTCGTAAGGCGATTCTTGGTCCAAGGTCTACAATCTATGTACACTGAGTGAACAGTCCAAGCTCGAAAAACAGTCAAATGTTTTTCCTCAGCATGCAGCGTCCAGTGTTTGGCAGGTACAAACAGTAGTTCTCAGGTCACCTCCTGTTTCCTTCCAGGGTTTCTCTCTCTTTCTGAGTCTCTTCCCTTCTGCCTTCCATCATCAGCTCACCTTTCGCCTCTCAGGTGCAGCAATCTCGCTCGACATGACAGAAGATTGGGGAGGGGGAAGGCAGGGATGTGGAGGCAGTGGGTTCGGAGGATGAGGAGGACGAGGAGGAAGAAGCCGTAGAGGCAAGGAGGGAGGGGTAGGGGCTCAGTTTGTCGATGTTCACGTATGTGGTGTTGAGGAGGACGTAGTGCTCCCCGCTGAAGCTGGAGAAGATGGCGGAGATGCTTGACACCAGCTCAGAGAAGGAGGGCCGCCGCTCTGGCTTCGGGTGCCAGCACTCGATCATCACTGTGTAGCTGAAGAAGGAGAAACATACGGAGAGTCACGTCAGAACACAATACAGACAGGCTACAGCTGCATATTCCAAGGTAAAAGTCAACCAAACAAGCTTTGATCTACAAATGATTAGGAATTACGTTGCTAGCATTGTTAATGGAACTAAAGGTGGACTCAAACTACAATCTTATTTTCAAAAACGTGCGGATGCAGAATAAAATGTAAACCATGACAGAACGTGATGACTTGCAAATGATTGGAAACTATATTTAGTAGAAAACAGTCCAAAGACAACATCAGATTTGTCGTGAATGGGAAATAGTTATTGGCTTTCAGAGAAATAGGTGCTCTTTTTAAACTTAATACCAACAACTTGTTGTTGTTTTTTTAAAGGTCATATTTATCACTGAGTTGTATCAGCTCTGAGCATTTTCAAACTGAGGAAGTTAGCTGCTGCTTCCTTCTCTTGACTGTTAAGATAGGACCATCTTGACTATCTTGACAGTTCAGCATCTTTGTCATATCTTTTATTCCTTAATGCACCAAATGCTTTTAGCTGGTGACAGAGCTTAACTGGGTTCAGAGACTCCCTTCCTGCAATCGGTCGAAAATGCAGCTTGGCATTGTCTTGCTGAATTAATCAAGGTCAAACCTACCTACCATATCTTCATTGCTAAAAAGAAATCTATGCAACATGAACTAATTCACTATGCCATCACCATTTAGAACTACTTTTCCGTGTGTTTCTGTGGTATGCAAGTGCTTGTAAATCCTTTTAAATTTTGTTTCTGCTGATTCTCTGAATGATGTATTGAGATACTGTTATCAAGTTATCATAGTTATCAAGTTGTGATACAGTCAAACTATCTGTACATACAGTCTCTGCCAGTAGAAAACCTTTCTTTATCTTTACTTCTACTTCATCTTTAATCAGCCTGTTTGGGATGCCCTTTGTATCTCCAGTCATCTCACTAATTAACCTTATATCTTATTATATGAGGCTGGAAGACCTCAGTGGTGATGTTCCCAGATCTAGACTTAAAAACAGAAACCACTGAGCTTTTTCTGGAATAGATTACCGTTACAAATAAAGAACTTTTGCTACATTCAAGTCTTTTCTCAAGACTCATCTCTTCTTATTGGCCTTTGATTTTAACTGAATAATGATATCTGTTTAATTATTTTATTTACATATCTATGTTTTATGTGCATAGGTTTTAATGTTGTTTGATATTTGCCTGTAAAGTACTTTGGTCAACGGTAGTTGTCTTTAAATGTGCTATTGTTGTTGTTGATGTTTTTAAAAAAAAAAAGACTTAGTTTCCATTATGTTAAAAAAAGCAGCTTTGCTTATCATCCTGGTTTGTGTTGTTATTTACTTCATTTAAGTAATGTTTTGAACATTCTCAGAGCTACCACATTCTGTGTCACTATGAAATGTGTCATAATGGTCATCAAATCATCCTTTGACACTTTTTATATGGCTCAGTTTTTTTCTTTTCTCCGTGTTGACGTTGACTTTGGCATTTTGGTTTTATTTCTTTTTCTATAAAACAGAAAGAGCGACATCAGCTGTTTTGAAATCAGATAATTTTTATTCCTAAAAGCTTTAAATGGATAATTAGCAAATTTTAGGCAATATTGACTCAGTTGGAAGACAACACATAAGATAAGTTAAGAATTCCATATATAGGAGTGATAACAAATAAAACAAAGCGCTAGAATGGGTACATGAATAGTTCATTTCAAAGCACTTTCTAGAGCCTAGATATGGTAAATAAGTGGGAATCATGTATCATTTCCTTTTACCGCACAGCGGTCTGAAAGAATCTGGAAGTTATTCCGTACAGGAGTCATGTTTTTGACAGTAAAAAATGAACTTAAAATATGAGAATTTCACATCATCCTTCCTAGAGGGCCTCCGTTTTATTATATTACATCAAAAACTGTGGACCCTGTTGTAAATTCAGATCCTTGATGTTTTTCTTTCCGGTAAAGTGATACCATTAATGTTACAAAATCAAGACAAACTGCCCCCCCACCACCCCCAACCACCACCACATTTCCACAGCGTCTGCCAATGTCCGCTGTTAACTCAAAAGACCATGAGAACCATCAGCAGTGAAGAATTGTGGGAACGTGCACAGATGTGTATCAACTCCTCACATCTAGTTTTGGGCCTCTACCTCCCTCTCACCTGAACACTCGCCCTCCCTCCCAGTTTCTATATGTTATAAAGCACCTCATCATGTTATCTGCCCACTGTGAGATTACTCACAGTGCCACCGGGTTGGAGTTCAGAGGATAAGGAAAACCCAGATACCTTGGGGTTTAGTGAGCGCTGCACTTAGGAAAACATTTGGCTTCTTTCTATCTGTTTCTCAAAACAGAGATACGTCAAGTACAAACCAAGTTCCAAACAATTGTGTAAAACTAGAAAATAAGCTAAATGTGGTGATTCACAGATCTCAGGACACCACATTTTACTCACAATAGAAAACAGAAAATATAGCAGATGCGGAAAGTGAGTCATTAGTGGTTTATGGGAGTTATTAGTTCATTTCTAAAGCAGTAATATGAAAAATGTTGGATTATAGGGAACAAAAGTCTGGAAAAGTAAGTCGTACAACAAAGAAACACCTGGAGGAATATCTCCAACAAGTCAGTGACATGATTGAGTGTAAAATAACATTTCAGGGAGGCAGAATCTCTCAGAAGTAGAGGCATAGACACAGACTGTTAGGATTTAGATTTGGATTTTGGGTTTTTGTCTTTTCTTCTAGTATCCTTGTTCATTTCTGTTTTTGTTAACTGTGCTATTTTGATGATGTTGAGTTTTTGATCTCGTTTATTTCCCTGGTCCCATCTGTCTGTCCTTCCCTTCCTCCTCATTGGTCTGGATTGTTTTCCGGCCACTGTTTCTCACAGTTTGTCTTAGTTCTCTTTTGTACTGATTCTGTTTTTTTGCTCAGTTTGATGTTTTCTTTGGAGGTCATCACTGGGATTAAATAAAGACTTCTGTTAGAACCTGCTGCCTCCTGCTACCACTCTTAAAACATAATATAGACAGTGTTGTCAAGGATCCAAATAATCCTAGCTCCAAAGGCGATGATTGAGGCAGGAATACTCAAGGCAGGTATTCCAAAACAGAAAGAAAACTGACCACTAGAGGAGCAAAGGAGAGCACAAGAACATGAGCAGACAGAAGAAGACAATGAAAATAAAACACAAAACAGGGACCAGAAAGTGACAAAAAGAAATTCCAAACCAACCAAAACTCGACATCATGACAAGCAGAGGTTAACCAATCAGTGTTAAAAATCAGAAGTGAAATCACTCACTCAGCAACACTTCCAGCAATCCTCGTCTATGAAGACAGTTGGTTGTGCAAATCTGCAAACGCAGCTTAAAAAGCTGTATGTGAACATGATACAGAAATGCTGCTACTGACTCTGGGACAAAGCTAACAGCTTATCATCAATGCTGAAAGGTATGTATGAGTTCCACAGCAACACATGCTCTCATCCAGACAAAGTGTGTTTCAGGGGAAGAGCCAGTTCAGAACCTAAACTCTACTCCTACGAGTCCAGGTGCTGAACTGGTTTTCCTGCTGTTTAGACCTTCCAAACAAATAAACAACAAGCAAACATCACCTCACATCATTTGTCCTAACTTTTTTTTGTTAGGTTTGCCACAATCAAATACAAACTTGCCTTATTTTTGTTTTCTAAGTTCTGTTGTGAATAAAAGGAAAATGATTTAAGACCTTGTTGAATTCCATTTCTACTTCTATTTTACACAGCATCTCTTTATTTATTTATTTGTAATTGTAGTTGCAGCAGTCTGGGCCTGGTAAACTCAGACGTGAACAGCTCCACAGAAAACTACAGCGACACAAACCTTCAGGACAGAAAAAGGTAATCTCAGCTCTGCCAACGCTGCTTTGATTGATGGCTGATCTGTAGCAACAAGTGCGTAGCAACAAGAACAGACAAACACAAAAGAATTGCCAAACCTTTCCCCTTGGTTTCCATATAAACTTGTGGTAAAATCAAGAAAACTGACTCTTATTTGACCCACAGAGGTGATGAGATGGAGGTTTGTTTTGCGTCTCTCACTCGTGATGAGAGATGGCCTAAGCTCGGAGAGCCTTTTATTTATGACTTCCATTGTTTATACAGCTCTTCCAGTTTGGCTACTTTCCCCCACTGCTTTATCCTGGTATCACGGTCACTTTTCATGATGTATTGAAGTGCAGCTCTACAGTAAATCACTGGAGCTAACTGAGCCGTGGCGCTAAGCTGACTGAGGTGGACGACAGCTGAGCGCTAACTGTTTTAACTGTACGTGCGAGAGCGTGCACACTCACAGAGCATCGGGGCAGAACTCCGGCTGCAGTAGCCTCCTCCCCTGCATGAGGAACACGGTGATGTCAAAGGAGTTCACGTCGGAGTATGGCGGGGCGCCGCGGGTCATCAGTTCCCATAGTAACACCCCGAACGACCACTGTAAGGACAAGGTTTGGATTTAACTCTTTTATGAACAGCACACATACTGTTGTATGGCGGTAAGAAGTTACAAAATATTTTCGACCACTCACTACGTCTGACTTGGAGGTGAACTTGTGCGTCTGCAGACTCTCCAGAGCCATCCATTTGACGGGCAGCTTGACCCCGCTCTTGTTGTGGACGCTGTAATATTCTTTATCGTAGACGTCTCGAGCCAGGCCGAAGTCCGCCACCTTCACAGTGTAGCTCTCGTCCAACCTGTCAGGGACAAGAGGAAGTTATATCCTGGGATAGCCATGCTTTGTTTTCGTTTTTTTCCCTTTCTTACTCTTGTTTCATAAATTTGATTTCTAGGCAGCAGTACCACAGGATAGTCACACAATCAATCAGGGAAACAAATGTGACATAGGCAGATCGAGAACCAGACTAGTTTTGACAAGAGAGATCCAAGATGGTGTGCAGTGGAGCAGGTACTGTTGTCGGATTTACAGTAAAAACTTCCAAGGTGTTTTTAGCAATTAGACAGTCATCTTGGTTGTTTTAAGTAGTTGTCTTTGGACACTCTTGTCCAAGTCATCTCATAAAGCCTGCCATTTCAAATCATGTGTACAAGTGGGAAACGGCAACATCACATTACAATAAAATCACAGATGATGCAAAACATTACTGGTGCTCGCAGGGTCTGTTGTGTTTAAAGTCATGATTTGTCAGATGTGAAGGTGTTTTTCTTTCAGATCACTGTGGTAACCTGCGCTGAACTCATACAACCTTCTCTCTGGCATTTATTGTTCTGCGCTTCTGATGAAAACATCCAGAAAATCCTCCACTGATTTTTTTTGTGGTCGCATTCCAGATCCAATCAGGCTGGAACAGCATTAAAATGTCATCGGGCAGAAGTACAAAAGGTTGATGTCTCATCTCACATTGGAACTAAGCGGAAAATGTTCAATAGATGTTGAGTAAGCGTTGGAGTGTGAAATGACTCACGAAAATTCAGTGATTAAAGCGACATCTTAGAAGTAGGTCACTGCATTTACACCCTGGTTTTTGCCAAGTGTAATCACTCTTTTCAGCACTGTATCTATTAGGTACTTGATCCTGCAGGGATTTTAACCTCCCTCCCAAAAAAAATCAACCCTTTTGACCAAAAATCCAGTAAGAAGTAACAACTCATTATGATGCTTATTGGTTTTATCACTAAAAAGGCAGAAAAATCTTGAGCTCACATGCAGTTTCTGGCAGCCAGGTCTCGATGGACAAACTTTTTGCTGGCGAGATATTCCATTCCTCTGGCCACCTGCAGCCCAAATCCCATCAAGTCCTTCACCGTTGGGTTCTGGAAGACAACATCACCATTACTGTTTCACACATCCAAAGAGGAAATGTTAACATTTCACTCGAGATGCTGCGATAACATTTTTCTCTTTCTCATATTAATTCCATTACCAGGGTCTGAGCTCCGCACCAATAATTATTTTTTTATTCTTTTTTGTTTTACAAATTAAGAATTAGTTTTCACTGGTTTATGGGATGTGACAGAATGGTACTTAACATTTACATGTGAAATTAAAGGCCATTCATATTTTGATATTTAAACATATTGGAGGTCCAAATGTCTGCAATAAAGCTGACTGACTTCACTTGTTTTGGCGGACATGAAATATGAGCAGCCGTTCTCTTACTGTTTGGAGAGAACAGTTACAGAGATGTATTTCTGATCTGGGAACCTTTACCACAGCTCCAGATGTTCAATTATTCAACAACCGACAGAGGCTGGTTGTCCAGGACTACAAATCCTACAGTTTTGTCCATTTTTGTTCTCAAGTAGTTTCTGAAAAACAGCTTGTTGCTGCTGTGGTTCCTCCATCTTTCCCTTTCACTTGAAAATTTTCCTTATTTTTTTTCTTCACTTTTTCTGGCTTTTTCATTTGATGGCTCCATAAGAGCCTGATAAACTTTGCTCTTGTTACTTTTAGCAACATTTGTTTCACCTCTGGAAAATGCAGCCACTCATTATGAGTTTTTCTTCGACTAAGTGGGATTTTCTGGCCAAAAATTACGTCTTAAGGCTGATTTATGCTTCCGTAGCTACTGTGTAGGTGTGAACCCTATGGCCTAGCATAACATGCACCTCTCTCCAAATGTAATGTGGACTGCAAGAAATGTGAGTGGTACATTTGTTTTTCTTTTTCAGATTTCCTGCTGCTATTTCTTCTTCAAGTCAGGTGGAACGATAATTTGATGCCAAGTCTGTAAAAAATGACTGATGCTCAACATTTATCACCTCCCAACTTGTGCAAAATATGCCTTATTTGCACCATTGCTATGTCTGAGCTACATAAACAGGAAGTAAACAGTAGGAAACTCAGCACTGTGAGCTACAGCGCTACAACTTACATAATATACACTCTTTCAATAAAAAATTATAAAAATTAGATTAAAAATGAAAAAAATAAATAAATGTGTGTGTGTGTGTGTGTGTACATATATGTAAACACACACACACACACACACACACACACACACACACACACACACACACACACACACACACACACATATTTCCAGCAAAAAACTTGTTATCTCTCAGGTTTAAAACAAAGAAGTTGCAGATTAGTTGTGATAGAAATAATTGTGGTATTGATTTGAGATCATAACATCTACAGCACAAAGATTCCGATATCCTTATTTTTCTTTTTTATCAGAATTGAGTAAATGCTGTCAATGGAATCCAAAACAACTCTACTTTTGACACCTCTGTGTTTGTTCTTACATGTGCTTCATCACGGATGAAGTTGCGCAGGTCGCCATGCTTCATGTAGGGCAGAACCACCAGTGGTGAGCCCTCTGGAGGAAGGCAGATTCCCAGCAGAGAGAGAACATTGGGATGGCTAAAGTCCTTCATGATGATCCCTTCCTTCAAGAATTGGGACACCTCATCCAAGTCTGTGATGCCTTAAAAAAAAAACAAAAAAAAACACAAAGAACTCTAGTTTACGTAACCACCATGATTAAAACTTATTGTACTGAAAGAAGCTTTGAACCCAGTGACATCGGGGAAAAGCCATTTCTTAGAAACCTTTGGGAAACTGAGACAGTGATGGACACTTAACTAAAAAACAAACAACAACAAAAAAAAACAAACAAAAAAAGAACCCATTTGCCAAATGCATCAGTTCTGGTGTCTCGCTCTTTAGCCTCTCTGACCCTGCTGTAATCTGGTTATAGATGGAAGCTCTTTAGGTGGACAGTTAGCCTTCAGCTGAGGTCAGACCCCTGAACACAAAAAGGATGACGTACAATTCCAGATCCTTGATTTGAAAAGCTTTGAAAATTACTCAAAGCAATCATTTCACTGCAGAGAGCCACTTTGGTCATTTTCTTTTTTGTACTACAAGCCACATGAGGATAAAAGCACTTGCTGTAAAAAATGATGACGCAGTGCCCTGCGAGTTTGCTGAGGTTAATTAAAAAGGTTCAAATCCCTGTGGACCAGAACTGTGCAGGCTGAGCTCAGACCCTCCGACTGTCATCGATGGCTTCCTGCGACTGCATGGGTCTTCCCTCCACATCGTGCTAGTATCAATCTCCCTGCCCCAGCTGGCAGATTACGTGATTAGACGGGACCCTAATGCCGTCCTCACCATCAGACACTCATTCATCAGCATTATCTCAGGTCGAAAAGGATTCGAGGCTCTGTTGAAATGAGCTCCATAATGCTGTTGGGGATGCCATGATATCATACAACATGAATGAATGTAATGGAAGTTGACGTAGGACTGAATAATTGTGGCTGAACAGAAGTATATTTGTTTTATTTGAAGAATTTAATGTAAAACCAAATGTAAAACCCTGTACACTAGATCACTGAAGTTATGCAGGATCCAGGTCATGTGCATAGTCACTTGAAAAATAAAAAAATATCTGGCCCTTACCAGATCTTAAAATTAAAATAAATACAACTAAGACGAAAAATAATGTTTTGTTATACACAATGTTAATACATTGCTTTCATAGTAATTAAAAGGTGTTGGAGATCATCATTAATTTATCACGAGCAACTGTGTTTGTCTCTATAACAGCACACATTTTGGATGTTTGCTGATTTGAGCTCTCCTTTATTATGCCTTTATTCCAAGCAATAAAGACATCAGAGAAGCATTTGTTGGGAAAGAACTTTAAGACCAATTTTCCAAGCAATTTGGAGTCCATCTTTATACAGCGACAAAGATTATTCTCAAGTGAAAAACATTCAAGACGTTTGTGAATCCTTCAGGAAGTTCCTCCAAAGGTCAGACTGTGTGAACACTAAAACTCTTACTTCTACAGAGGCTTTTATTTGCATGATAAATGTTCAAGTTCATGACAGTATGCTTAGAAAAGGTCTGAACAAGTATGGCTGGTTCGGAAGGATTACAAGGAGAACGCATCTTTGTCTAAAATGAAAATGGAAGCAAAACTGAGGTCTTGTGAACAAACTATAGGATCTCTGGAACAATGTCTGGATGGTGGTCGAGGGGTGATGATTTGTGGTTGTTTTCTAGCCACAAGACTCAAGCACATTTCAGTCATAGGGTCACCCATTAACCCTTGTATTCTAGAGGCAAATGTGAATTTGAAATTGGGTGATGCAACCGGACAATTTGCAAAGCCCACTGGAAAACCATGTGAGCAAACCACATGAATTCTTGAACAATGTCAAAAGAGCCAAAGAACGTACTCCCTGCTCTACCACCACTCATTTCACCCATTTTACCCATGAGTAACTTGATAAATATGAGAAGTTGTACTTACGGTTCAGGGATTTGACGGCACAATGCTGTTTCTGCCCATCTGGCTCCAGGAGCGTTCCGTGGAAAACACAACCAAAGTGGCCTGCAGGTTACAACATGATGTGCAGCATTAGCCAAAATCATTCAGCACCAGATAAAAGCAAAAGCTCATGTTCCTACCTGTAAAAGACTTCCACAATACTTTTCATGAGCCCACAAAGGGGACAGATATTTTTTCCTCATATAAAGGTACATCGCTAAAAAGGTAGCATGCCTTCTCCAGGTTGGGAGGGAAGTTTGTCTCAAAGTTTAAGTATCTCGGGGTCACTTTTCAGAAATGCAGACTTTGTATCAGGCTGTTTAGAGCTGAGACAAAAGGTGAGACTCTCTGCTTACTGGTCAATCTTTGTTCCTACCTTCACCTATGGTCATGAACTGTGGGTAGTGGCCAAGAGAAAATGATGGTGGACACAAGCGGCTGACTCTCATGCTAGACTCAGGATTCAGGAGCCAGTTGAGTGGTTCGGGCACCTGGTCAGGATGGTTCCTGGATGCTCTTCTACAGAGGAACTCTAGGCACGTTCAACTCGAAGGAGGCCCCAGGGCAGACCCAGGACACGCTGGAGAGAATTTATATCTTGACTGGACTGGGAAGGAGTTATTGGTCGGGGATAGGGAGGTCTGGAGCTCTGCTTAGGCTGCTGCCCCCGCAATATGGATAAAAGGGAAGTGGATGGTAGTGTGAAAAACTGTCAATATAGTGACATAAAATTTGCTGATCGTGACTGTCACCATAAGGAATAAAAAAATAAAAAGAGGACATTAAAGGTTCATTATAATCCTATTACTATTGAAGCATGTTCATAGGCCAGTATAGTTAACTTTGATTACATCTTCTGCTCTATGGATTGGTTCCCTCAGGAAAATTCTTAGTTACTGTATGTCAACTTTCATAAAGAACCAAAACAATGTAAACCAAAAAAAAAAAAAAGTTTTTGAGTGAAAACAGATATGTTGTTTTTTTTTTTTTTAACATGGCAAAAATAAATTGCTCTTTTAGGACCCTGACAAAACTCATAAATGTCAGTCCATTTAAGTGATTGTGCAGACAGGGTCCCTAACGAGAAGCCCAGGTAGTTTTAACTTTGTATGTGTACAAAAAGTGTCTGTGTCTGAAGTGGTCTGATTGTACACACAGTTCTGTTCATGAGGAGAGTACAGTTCAGTACAGTTAGAAGATCAAAACTACCTAGGGTTAGTCTGTATAGACATTATCCACAGGTGGAATAACATTTTTTAGTCTTATTCAGAGGCTTAAAATGGTGAGACAGTGAGAGTTGAGTGAATGACACTGACATTGCTGTATTAGTGCATCTATGCTACCCAGTCAGTATCCCATGAGACTTGTTCATGCAGCGTTCTGCATGTCTGGAAACCTGCTCCATGATCACAACACTTTTTATCACTGAAGGATTGAGATTATGTTATTGGTCCAGAGAAAACAACTCTTCTACATGTTTCACACCCTAAACAGAAACTCTCAAGTTACGTTCACACTGAATCTGCCCCACCCCCAAGTAACTGGGTATGAATCATTGATACCCCACAAAAACTAACAACTGCCGTCAAACCTCCTTGAGTTATTGTGCATTTTTATTGAGTGATATCTGTTTTTAAGACATGGGGGCTCACCCCAGACTGGGAAAGGGTGCAGAGTTGAAGTGAGTGTGTCGCTCTCCTATCACGTCCCTGCAGATGGCTGAGGGTGTTGGATTACACAATGGATCCTGGGAATTCTAGCTGTGAACAAATCATCCTGCGCCGTTTTGAAAAAAAAAAAACAAAAAAAAAACTCCAGCAGCCACCAAAGCTTTTTTCTTTAGGGCAACACTGAGCCCATGGGGGCAGAGGCGTTGCTTTCAGGGACATTGAGGGGTTTAGGATCTTTCTCCTCTTGATACTGAATTTGATCTGTGGGCATGAGCTTGAATGCGGCTGGATGGGGACTTGCCCTGCCTTTATTTCCCACAAACGTTTGGAGGTGGGTTTAGCTTTACATACATCAAAAAAATTGAAATAAGCTTGTGTGACCATGGTATCACTCAGCATCAACTGCACGGACTGTTTGTAACGCAGGTTTAAGTTACAAACAGTATTAATGTTAAAGGTGTTACACTGATGGCGATGCTAACAGTCACATGGACCTCAACATGAGAGTAAATTTTACTTACTCAAAAATAAACACTTAAACAATAATAATAGTTCCTGACCAACATGCAAACATTGACTCAATGTTTCACGATTATTAATATGTACCAAGAAAAAAAATTGTTACGTTTGCAGAAATGTACAGTGGAATTCACTGGTTCTCTTCTTCATCTAAGTCACAGTAACAGACAAACACAAACACAATCCAAATCTAAACTGATAATATACAAGCAATAATAATTTCCCATGTTTTACTGAACACACACTGAGTTGCTGTAATTAGTTATTTCCATGGGCGTGTAATCATGACTCTGATTGGCCGGTCACTGGCCCCACTGGCTGGCCAATCAGAGTCACGGGTAAGTCGAAATTTGAGATTTGGATTTTGACGGGAATTGTGCCAGGAAGAAACCTTAAAGTTGTTTGCTAACCACCAGACAAAGAAAGAAAGAAAATGTCCGCTAAAGAGATATACAGGCAGAGGCAGAAAGAAGAAAGAGGCCTTTTATTCCCTCATGGACTCAACAGTATTCATGGCTGAAACTTAGTGACACAAGTGAAATGTTTTGTTCGGTTTGTCGGCAATTTTCAGCGAATGCTGACTGGGCGGGTGGTTTTTTAAAGCTACCGAAAATTTCAGGAAACCTGCCATTGATGTTCACGCCAAGAGTAAAAATCATTTGCTGTGCTGCTGGTCCACTTAATGTGTGGGCGAGACGGGGCCACTGAGCGTCACCAGCAGCCGACTAAACTCATCAATGCTGCCTACCACACAATTAAACCGGAACCTTCGTCTCTTTTGAAAAGACTGTCGCTTTCCGGGTCCCAACAGTATCAGGTCCCAATATTACTCTGATGTTGCATGTCGAAGTTCAAAACTAAAAGTTACAAATTTGTAGTGTGTAAATTTGCTCATACAGTTTCATAGTGCTCATACTGATCCAAAACAATCACATCTACTTACAGTTTCAGCTGTAGCTTCAGTGTTGTCAGAGCTGTCAAAGCGTCTTGGTGTAATGTGTCTCCCACATACCTGGGACACTGACTGGGGAACTTCATTTTGAAAGGTTTCCTGGCCCTGTCAGCTGTTTTAAGACACATCACACCAAGACGCTTTGACAGCTCCTACAAAGGCTGAAGCTATAGCCGAAAACGTAAGCAGGTATGATTACATCCTGTAAAATGTAAATAAATGAATTTAATTTTTAAAAAAAAGAAAAAAAGAAAAAAAAAGAAGAGTTATTTTCATTTTTGTTGGCCGGGGCAGTGAAAATACCCAAGGGGCCATTAAAACTCTGATCTACTGGCGCAGATGACCAGTAGGGTAAAAATGTTATGTTGAACCCTGATTATTGTACATTTTTATTTCTACATTTTCCTTGCCACTATATCATTACAAAAATATTACAATAAACTGACTTGCTGTAAGCATTATTTTTACTTTCTATAGTCTTTCGTGTTTTTTTGAGCTGTTCATACCTGTACCTGTCCATTTTTTCTCTTTAAAAGACTACAATCTGCTTCATGAAGCTCTTAACTGAGCTCAGCTGAACATCATAGTCATGACCCTGTCATTCTGATTGCTGCTTCAACCAGCACTTGCTATAATGAAGCCACTGCTCTGCATACAGCATTTATATTAAAAGCTTTGGCACAGAAGTTTGTATTGATTGCATCTCTGCAATGTTTCAATCTAACTTTCACTTTGGTATTTCATTCATTAGTCTGGGGTTTTGTTTTTCAACAAAGGAAATGAAGCATCATTCATTTTTGAATAAGCAAAGAAAATATTGATTTGGAACCAGGAAAAAGAGACACAGAGATGCCTCCAATATGATAAAAAAATCAATTTGGTAAGTTGAGTTGGTGACTGACCTCTGCCGATGATCTGGTTGAGGTGGAGCATCAGCTTCTCTCTGGCGATCACCACATGCTGCACCTCAGTCAGCAGGTCTGGGTGAAGACAGGAGGGGTCGATGTGGACCGGGGCCATCAACAGAGGTGACATCAACTCGCCTTCCATCGCCAGACCCATCCCTCCTACAAGCGCCCCCAGTCTGGGAGACAGCAGCTCCCCATTGCCCCCGTAGACAGGAGGAGCTCCCCGGCACGTCTCAGGCCTGTCGGCACCCTGATCTGGAGGGAAAAAAAGAGGAGGAGAAGGAGGGGGAGGGGTCAGAGGTCAGCGGGTATATCAAACAGGGTCTCCAGAGGTCAAGGTGCATTACATGATCAGAGAGGGATGGCTACAAAGGCAAAGAGCGATTTGGCACGGTGATAGAAGCTGGTGGAGCTGGAAAGAAGAGGCTTCTTGTTTCTTTTCTGATGCTGTTAGTGAAAAGAAAGTGAATGTGTAATATAGTCTAAAAACCAGGACAGAGGCTGTCAAACTGAGCTGACGAGAGAAGGCCAGCTCAGATATGGACTCTCAGCAACTGATCCTACAAGTCAACTCACCCTGAAGGCATGCATTAGCTCATTAGTAAGTCTACCTTCTCAGATTTAAGCAAGCACAAAAATTGTTTCTCCAATCACTCAGAAGATCATAATACAAGGAGTCTCCATGAGGCCCCCTGGGCCCCTGTGAACAATACGATCACATGACTCTTATGACTACATCAAAGTCTGGGAACTGTAAATCGTCTGGGAAGGTTTTGGTTTTGCATCAGAAACGGTTCAAATTTGCATTACAACTGTGATATTACAATTAAATAAAGAGAAATATGGAATATCACTGTGTTTGACAAATGATTTATTTCACCACAGTGTCAAGTTACTTTTTGTAAATAACATTCTGTGTGTCAATTGTTTGAATCTGCCACAAAACCACGAAAATTCAACAATCCACCATCTTTAAACACAATGACTATCAGGCAGGGTCTGAACCTGTGAGAAATGTATCTTTTTAAACTAATTTTGACCATATAAGAAGATGAACTTGTGATGAGCACGAGAAATAACAAGATAGGGCAGGCTGTGCTCATGTCAAATTTTTATTTTGTACATAATAGTGAATTTATTTCTTGCATTTGTGCATATTAGTCTGGTTTTAGGAGTGGTCACTCCACTGAGAGGACTCTACTATCCTCTCAGGAGGTTAGTACTTTGAGGGTTCTATAAGAGTCAAGGACAAACATCCAGATACCCACCACTGGAGTGCCTTTAGACCCCTTCACTTTGCAATACAGATCACGTCCTTGGGTCTGGTCATTCATTTGCATGGCTCGTTGTGCTACAGGTATCCAGATGATACCTGAAACCACCTACAGTTTTAGCTTGAACCTCAGCCCGTGTCACTCCCATTTCCAAACGGTCCTTCTCACATCATGCTGCTTGGTCATGTTGCTTTTTCTTTACATCAGATAACATGAAGCTGGACTTGACTCAGTCTGCCACACTGCTACAGGTTGTGGTTATCTCTCACCTCAAACCTTGATGCTGCAATGCCTTTCCAGCAGGTCTCCCCTACAGATTGTCCAAAACTTTGAGGTGTATCTGGTGTTTCATCAGCCATAAAGGTCACGTTATTCCACTACTGACTGAACTCCATTGGCTACCCTTGACTGCCTACATTAAATTCAAATCAGTAACGATGACCTACAAAGTGATGGCCAGGTCTTCACCCAGCTATTTAAACTAATTAAATGGCTATATTCTACTCATCCTCAGCTGTGGTCTCCTCACTGTTTGGCACTAGTATCCTTTTAGACAAGGTAATCTTAGTCCAGATCGTTTATGATTGGGATTCCATGATGACAGAAGAAATTACTACAATGCTGTTGGAACAGGGGTTTACCTCCCTACCATCAAGAATCTTTTTCCTAGCGCATCCAAAAGACTAAGACTTACTTCTGCACCTTTTCTACTTTGTCTCATTTAAATAGCTTAAATCTTTAACCACTTAAATTTTTCCTGATGCTTAAGTTTGAGTGTTCTTCCTCGCGTAAAAGGTGCTTAAGATAAAAGTGTCTGCTAATTGAATGTGTAATGTGATGCACATCTCCTCAGGTCTGCCGGTGTTAGTTTGGAACATGTACAGTAAGGCATGCAATGCTAACATAGCGCTCAGCCCAACAGGGAGCAAAGCAGGTAGGTGGGACGAAGGTGGAGTGGGAGAAGAGGGAGTCAGGTGAAGGTGGGGGGAAGGGCTTATATGCTTGACATACCCTCCAGCAGGGTTGTTCTATAGTCGACTGACTCGTGGGAGACCATTTCGTTAGTGGGGCTGACGCTCCTCGCATTAGCCAGCCTGTCCAGATGCTGGATGTGACCCCGGCCATCATACCACACCTCAGACAGATCTAGAGACAAAGGCGGAATAGCGTAAGAGAGGGAAAGAGAGAGCGTGGGAGGGATAGAGAAGGAAAAAAGAAATGGAAAAGGGTGGGGAGGTGAAGAAGGGTAAGAAAGAGAGAAAAAGGGAAAGGGAGAAATGATAAAAGGGGAGAAATGAGAGAGGGGCAGATGAATCACTGAGAAAGGCAAAGCGTTTTCACCAGTTTGCCCCACACATATATTTCCTGTAAACCCACCAGGCAAAACAAACCCAGCAGACACACATGCACACAGGTTAGGAAGGACGCTCCGAACTTCAATGGACAGTATGCAAATACTCAAACACACACGTGAAAGCTCACATATGAGTATATGGACCACAAAAGTTTATATTAAAACAGTTCAAACAAATACTGAATGTCTATTATAATAATCAATCATATCCAAGGGAGAACAGCACGTAGAGAGTCTCCAGGTAGGCAGCAGCAGGAGTGAACTGGCCCTTGACCCTTTAATTTGAACACAGGACAACATTTCCTTTCTTACCATCAATGTGTTTGTTCTTTCTCCACATCAGCACCGTTCCCAGCAACAGCAGCAGTATGCTGACGCAAACACAGCCTACGATGAGGCCTGTGTAGTCCTGCTCCTTTGCCAGCGTCACTTTTCCCAGATGCCTGATGGTGTCCGCCTGGCGCCACTGAACAATGGGAAGAGATGGGGTATTTAGGGGAAATTAATGTTAGTCTACCCTTCATTCTCAGGGGATGCCAGTTTGTGTGCTTGCTTACCACAATTCTCTTTTTGCTCTACAGTTTACCAGTAAAAACTTCACTTTCACTGTCAACATTAAGCTATTACAAGAGACCAAAACTTTCAGGCAAATGTTGGATCTCTATGGATGAAGCAGCAGTGGTCACATCCTCGTCTGCTGAGGTTCAGACAGAAAAGAAATCCACCTATTAAAGCTGCCTAATCTACATAGCACTTGTCAGTTTTGGCATTGCAGATATTGGCTGGTCTAGTGTAGCTTGTTGGGGCTGTGTCATGCCGGGCTCCATGGGCAAATGCCTGACAATCGACAACTCACTTATGAGCCTCTCCTCCTGGCTAAGCACCAGGGTGACATACTGGTATCTCTAATCCAGAGGTATCCAGGGCAATGACCCTCCAGGACTAGATTTGGACACCCTTATTCTAATCCAAGGGAGAGTATTATCTTGAGTTACGAGTGTCCCGACATCCAAGTTTTTTGAGTCACAAGCTGTCATTGTGACAATTTTTTGCTTTGATTTATGAGCAGAATTTGAGTTATGAGTTATGAAGCTTCAGGTGCGCCACCGCTAGTTGAATTGGTGAGTGAATCCGATCAGCATCCCGCGTCTCACTCGTTCACTTCACTTTGTTGCATGACCAAAGAAGCATCTCTTGTGCATTTGCACAGTTGTATAGGCAAACTTTCAGAGTTCATTGACACCCAGAAAAAATGCAAATGGTCATACGGCTACGCTATAAGGAAACATGCTTCACTCATTTCTGAAATATTGTTAAAGGCAGGATTAAACAAACCTCCTTGAGTTTTTATTGAAATGTGCTACAGATGAAATTGACGAATAAGCCAAATGTCAGTGAAGATGATTAAGTTTCTTTTTTTCTTCTTCTAAGTTACAAACTTCCTCAACCCCCCTCCCCACCAGTATCTTCCGTCAGTCCAAGCATCTGATCTCCAAGATAAATACACTTTATAAAACCAGTTTGTAACCAGTTTATTTCTTTGCATTCTCTTTTATTATATGTTCTTATACAATGTTTATTATTTATAAATAGACTACATTTAAGACATGAAAAAAAATAGGGTTGGTTTTTTGGGGAGTATGGAACCAATTAATGGCATTTCCATTAATTTCAATGGGGAATATTAATTTGACATATGAGCTATTTGACTTACGAGCTCTGTCACGGAATGAATTAAACTTGTAACTCAAGGTACCAATGTATATGGGTTGTTTTGTGAATCCATCATAAGGAACTTTGAATTGCACTTGATTTCTCACACACTTGCACTTGATTTAGCAAACTGGGAATCACTGGTGAACTTAGACCCATCTACTACAAAAGGGTAGTAGTTCAATTGACCAATTGATCTACTTTTTGACTCTCACCTAGGACCATTCTTATTCTTTATTTTCTCAACCAGCTATGTTGTCAGATTTTCTTCTAGTTCCTAGACTCTGTCATAAAATGAAATAAAAAAAAAAAGAAAAAAAAAGAAATAAAATAAAATTTGTTATTTCACAGAAATCGTGACTTTTATCATAAAAATAAAAAAAATCACATAAAAAAATGTTGACTTTTTGTAAAAAAGCTAATTTTGTAATAAAATTGCAAATTTTGAAAGATCAAACAACCTAGAATTGCAACAGTATTAAAATGGCAAATTTTGTAATTTCTATGTTTTGTCCTAAAAATCACAGATTTTCAGATAAAAAAAAAAAAAAGTTAATTTAAGTTTTGATAAAAAGGAGCAACCTTTGTTGTAAAATCTTTTGCTAAATCATGACCTGGCATAAACCAGCTGTTCTCCAGCTCAATTATTCTACTTTTTGCCATCAGTACTGAATCAAATAGCTGCATTTAAATTTCCTCAGAAATGTTCTAGTTTTAAGTATTGTATGCTCTTGCAGGCCAGATAAAATGATGTGGTGGGTCTGACTTGGCCCACGGACCTTGAATTTGAAGTAACGTCACAGCCAGCTGGTGTTTAAAGGACGGGTCAAAAACAAGTTATTCCACTCTCAAACATCAAGACCATTAGATGCCAGTGGTTGCTTACATGGGCAGTTTATTGATTTTAAAGTTCCCATTACAGCCCTATTGATGATTTTAACTTCCAATGGGTAAAAAATTGACAATATACTGGTAGAGCATTATTAATCGTTTTCTATCTTAATTCAGTTGAATCATATAATGCTGGCTAGACTTTTGCTTGTGCTGTTGTTAATAGTGAAGCAAAAGCAAGATTTTTGACCTCTTAAGTAGAATGGATGTAGTAAATAAATCACAATTGTAGATAAAGAGGTTGATTAACCTTACACAGCTCAGAGGTTCATTGAATATGTTGTTTTTTAGATTGAGGCAGTCCTAGAAACAATAGTAGGTTTTAGTAATGTTGGAGTTTTAGACTTTTCAGGGACGTGTGCTTTCCTTAACACAGAAAAATATACTTGTCGAAAAATATATCACTTAAAGACTGCACTTCATTTAGAAAGAGTCTTCATAAGGAATGGCTGCCATAGTGCACTATGACACATTCAGTATGTCATGCATGGCATAGATGGAATACATTCAAACTATGAACCAGGCATTCAAACATATGGTACAGACACACACACACAATTTGTTACTACAGTCTGGGGAGAGATTACATCAGCGGTATTGCTTGTGCCATTATTAGGTTTATTGGAAATGAAGTTTCTTCTGCAGTCAATTGCAGATCAGACTGTGTGTGCGTATGTGTGTGTGTTTGTGTGCATATGAGACTGTCTGGGCATGTCTAGAAGTAGGAGATATGCCTGTGTTTGGCTTTGTGAGGTTAGGGGATATTGGACGACCCTACCCCGAGATAAAGGCTTTCCTCTAAAGGTTAGTTCACAAGTCAACAGCGATGAGCCTGATAGCGTCTGGTCTGGAGACGCTCGCTGGATGTTATCTCTGGGGAAGACTAGAGGAAGTCTGAAGCTCAGCATTCATTGTTAGCTTGTATATAAAACTGTGAACTTTTCAACACCTTTAAACAATGCACTTTGATGTTTGGAGGGATGTTCTGTGAAGGAAGGATACCAAAGTTTCACGAGAAACTGTCAGACTGGAAAACATTTCAGAAATGCAGAGATTATTCAGACCACTTCATCCATTTAACTCTTGTTGGTGCAAAAAAAACAAACATTCACAGTAGGTTGGATTAAACCTTCCCCGTGAATCTAAGCTCCATGAAATGATGTGACAAAACTAACAGAAATGTTTATTAGAAAAATGTAATGCTTGTGATCAGTTAGATCCTATTTACTTTTAGTTCTTTATGTAAAACTTTAAAAAGAGAAACACAAAAGAATGGACTGACAGTGAATCTCAGGGTTTACAAAGATAATATGACAGATAAATTGTGATGCAATTATTCACACATGTAATACTCTGGCTTTTGCATTACTTCAGCTTTCGTGTGTTTGTTTCTGTGTTTCTCTACATAACTCGTGGTGACTTTGTGCCTTAAAAAGGAGGGATGGATGTTGACTATGTTCACTGCAGGTAAGACAAATGAGAGTAATTGAGAATTAAACTTACAATGTGCAGTGCTGTGAGTTCAGTTTTCTGTGTGTGAGCTCTCAGGTCAGGTCTTCTCTCACAGGGTATACAATGCTTCAAAGGTAACTGAACATATATTTCTATTGTAATTACATTTTTCCGATGGCACAGAGCTGTATGACAGATGTTAAAAGAGGTGCACTCCCCAGATAATACAAACACACCCTTTTTAACTATTTCTGCTCAACCCTCCTCACAAATTGTTCTTTTAAGTTCCTTTTATTCATTCATAACATATGAAATAAGACAAAGGTCTTTATCATTTCAGTTTCACCACCTCGCTGCATCTTGGGACGGTCCAAAGGGTAGGCTTACACAGTAGGTAATTCAGTGTACCTAATACACACAAATAAATTTCTATTTATGATACAAAGCAGCGATATACAAGTACAGATGCCCAGTAAAAAAGTTTACCTTTGACAACAGCTTATTTGAATACAACCTCTCGCAGCAGGATGCTTAGCTAACAATGTACTTTTTTGTAAGGAGTTGATTAGAAGCAGTGTGTCTGGCACAATCGTACAAAAAGGGTGGGGGGGGGGGGGGGGGGGGGGGGGGGGGGGGGGGGGGGGGGGGGGGGGGGGGGGGGGGGGGGGGGGGGG
>JBAMYA010000021.1:538853-550032 GCA_037176975.1 Arrhamphus sclerolepis | reverse complement strand
ACGTGTGTTGTGTGTGTGAGTGTGTATATATATATATATATATATATATATACATACAAATATATATATATATATATATATATACATACAAATATGTATGTATGTATACATATTATACACACATATGAATCTCCTTTATACACAGTGCTTCCGCATATGATGTTTCAAACAGCCTCACTGTCCATTAGCTTTAGCCTCACCACTGACAGATTCAGCTAATAAGTGACACCAAAAAAAGGACAGTTACTCCTGTAACGTAATGATGTTAGTATAAGCAACAAAGCTTAAAGTACAAACATACACATGACACCAAACATTAGATTAAAAGGTTCCCCAAGAGGCACCAGTGAAGTGTTACTTGTAGACTCACTTTAACGGGACTTGTGAGGTTGCTCTGCTGTGCTCTGTCGACGCTCTCCGTCAGCTGGAGTTGGCAGCTAATTCGCTAGTCAGCACGGTAGTTTACGTGCGAGCTAGCGCTACTGTAAGTGGTCAATTCAGCTGTCTAGATGACGAGCTAACAAGTTGCGTTGCACCGGTGACGTGGCGAGATGACGAGCGAGCAGGTGGGCGGTCTCTCCTGAGTGACTGGAAGCATGTTAGTAATGTGTTACTATTGTGGTGGATTTGAGGTTAGATGTGCCTGTATATATTAGATGTGTCTGTGTGTGTGAGTATAATCCTAATCTAATCATACATATCAAATATAGATGATTTTAACTCTTAACTGTCACGTTTTTATCGTGTTGCATTTTTTATGGTCCACAAAGACCGAATAATTGATATATTTTCAATATATTTCATGCAAACTGGATTATTTATTGTTTGATTATCACAGCCTGGTATATGTGACAGATTTGCCACAACATTTATTCATTTTCGTAATGTTAAATTTCACAACATATTCACATTAAAGACCCTTTGATGTGCACTGAACAAAATCAAGCTACAAAAATGCTGTAAAGCGTTTCAATGATTGCCCCCCCCCCCCCCCTTTTACTTAAACTAGCATTAGTCCTGATCACATGTATCAAAACTTTAGCAAGTGAATCAAAAATATTGATTTAAATTGATTTCGATATGCACATATTTGTGTGTAGGGTCTTTAATGTCAGTCGGCCTATTTCAGTCCACTTTGTATACAATAGTCTAAAAATGAAGAATAGATTAAAAATTAAATGAATAAAATAATAATCTTTAAAAATAAATAAATAAACCTCCCAAACTGGAGTTCCATGATAGTTTTTTTTCTTTCAATTTTGGAGGCTGTTCTCTGTTTCATGGTATCTTCCCACAATTTCTAAATGTTTCATTTATATGTTTGTATACTAAACATAGTTGTATACTATGAGATTCATCTGTTGTAGTTTTTCAGATATTATGATAAAGGTAACTATGATCACTTCATTGTTGTTGTTGTTGTTGTTGTTTTTAATTTTCTTTTTATTGATTTTCAAGTTTTATAACAGAAAGAGAACAAGCAATTTCTGTTTGCTTGTTCTCTCTATGTTTTAAAACTTGAAAATAAAAAAAGCAAAAGTTTCCTTGGATTGTCAACAAAACATGGTGTGAACAATGCATTTGACTATTTGTAAAAATGTAGCTCATATTCCTGTAACTAATGCCAAAATCAAATGAAATCAAATCAAATTATTCTGATCTCTAAAATCATTTGTTGTGCTAATTTTCTGCTTTGATGTCTTCTGTCCAGTAGAGGGCAATATTGTAATAAATTGGTTGACTCCATCATTGCCATAATTCAGAGTTCTAAAAGATACTACAGGGAGTGAAGAGAGGCCCTTGTTAGTGCAACTGCACAAATATGTTAGAGAGCAGGATATTTAATGAGGGCTTCATTAAAACAGCTATGAAAACGTCATCCTTGTTTGCACTTATTTTTGTTGTTTTTTCAGGAACAGAGCTCAATTATGAGTGCATAATATTACAGTAAATAAAATAAAAGCATAATTCTAGAGTAAACACAGAAATTTTGTTATCCTCTTTCTATTGCAACATCTCAAAACATAAAACAGGACTGACTCACATAAACACTGGCATTTGTTGGTTGTAACTTCTAAAATTACAGGATTTCCACTGGAATTATGAGTGCTGAAGTTAAAAAACAAACAAACAAACAAACAAACAAACAAACAAACAAACAAAAAAAATCATGGTTACCTTGGTGATGACAGGTAAGCAGTAGTCCTGAGTCCACATGGAGGAGGAGGTACACTCGCCCCTCCTGGTGCAGCGTCCATCACACCAGCCGCATTCTGTCACCCTTGATGACAGCAAACACGATGTGCAGGTGGTCAGCTGACCACAGCCAGGGCCAGTCAAAGGGATCTTTGTGATCTAGGAGACGGACAGAAACTTCAGATATGGTCTGACTATTCTTTTCTGTCTTCCACAGAAATTATTTTTCCGTCAGGCAATAAAGAAAGACAAGATGAAACTGTTCAATGGAGGAGAAAGTATTTAAGAGCATCAATCTTCCTTCCTTCTGCTGGTATGGCTCCAACTCAGCTCAGGTTCATTGTTGGCTATTTCTCATGAGTTTTTCCCATCATCTCACTAATGAGAGCAATCTAACATGATTATATCCTGGCAGGCTAAATCTGCTAAACAAAGTTGGTCCCAAGTTGGACATTTTTTTCCCCACTTTTCTATGTAAAGAACCAGGAAGAACAGTCAATGCAGTGGTTTAGTGCCTACCTTGTTCCCTGTAGCCACTAACATGGCTCCGTTTGTGTGAGCATCATCCAGCAGCGGCACGCTGGCGGAGACAGGTCTGGAGTCCAGACGGATGTTCACATGGGGGGAGGTGAACCGTGAGAACAACACCTGGAAGAGGGATGGACGACACATCTCAACCACTCACCTTTGCCACACGCTTCAAAAAAAGTGATTTTCATTTTTGTAGACATGAAGAAATAAGAAGGAATTCTTTAATGTTCTAAAGATGACTTCTTTCAGGGACACTTGCCATTAGATAAACAGATTTTAGCTGGCACCAATAGAATTGGCTATCTTTCAACCAGGAGGTCTCTGTATTGATCTTCAGCCCTGAGGCTGAGGATCAAAAGCCTGTATTATCATAGCAAAAGACTCAGGCCTTGTTAAATTGGAACACAATGATCCACTGTGAACACCCCTAAAAAAGGAACAACTGTAAAAGGTTTCTTGTAATGAAATTTATTTAGAAAAAAAAAAGGATTTGTTTATTCTAAATAGCATATTAAGTGTTGAATAACTGCTGCTCACATGCTTGTGTCCAAATTTTGTCTATAGCCAGAAAATAAAAAGTGATTCCATGGTTTATATTGTTTATGTTATTCGTTTCCTTGGTTTTAGGCTTGAATTTGTCAGTTTTCCATGGATTGTTTTTCTGTTCTTTGTTTCTTTATTTTCTACTTTTCCTTTGTTTTAGTTTCCTTTCTTGTTTTATTTTGAAACCGCTTCTTCTTTGCCAGTCCTGTTTATATTTATTACTTCGTTTCAAGCCGTGCTTCTGACAGAAGCAACTTCTGCAGTATAAAGACAAACTGCTGATAACCTCTACCCTCCAACTGTGCATTCACAGGGATTTCATGGAGGTGCAATATTACCTGACCAGTGTGTGCTTTTACAAAGCATTATGGTGGTTTGTACTCTGAAGACATGGTCCACTTCAGTCCAAAATCAGCAAATCCCAGTGCCTCTGGGTACTGGCTGCTATATTCAGTTGGCCCTGAATAAAATACAGCGTTGGGGCAAAAAACGGCAATAAAAAATAAGCGTCTACCAGGTTGTTCTAGTGGGACACACACAACAGTGCTGACCTGTTTCCCTATCACTGCTGGAGTTTGTGACGTTACTACAGCTGGAGGAGGGAGCTTCACTGGGAGGAAGATATTGGTCTGGTGGAGGCTCCCCCAGGTTGTTTGTAATATGCTTTTCCAATCACCATGGTTGAAAACCTGGTGGTATTGTCTTTTCTCCTGCACTGTCTGTAGCTTTATTGTCATTTGTCTATGCAATCTGACATAGGGTCTTAACACCAATCACAGAAAGCCAACTGGGTGATCACTCAACATTCACTTGACAGACTAATCTCATCTTCTGTGCAGAATTTGTGGCCATCCTTGTGGCCCTGTCATGCTTTTCCACATTGCAAATACAAACATCACTCATTTCGCCCAATTAAGCTTGTGTTACTATCTCTAAGGATGTTACAGAGGTGAAACAAAATGTTACAAAATGTTTTTGGCATCTCCTGTTTCAGAAAGTGTTTGTTGAATGAAAGAGAATTTGGTATTCGGGTCTTGCCCCTCTCTCCCTTTTCATCTGGCATCCAGGTCAGAGCAGGACAACTGGGAAGCTCGAATATTACCCATTTGCCACCTTTTATTGTTGATGGGGTACAATGATAAACACCCAGATTCAAATAAGAAGGAAATATTCCATGGACAAAATAGAAAAGGTGAAAGACATCAGTAACTGATTTTGGTGCTAAGCCAGCACACTTTGACTGTGAGTTATTGCAGAAAACTGATCCAGAAAGTGTCATCCTGCCTGTACTGTGACCTATTTTGAAATATCCATTGTATAAAGCTGTGTTATATGAATGTACATACTGTTTTCTTACTATTGGTGTCTAGCCCAGTTTCATGGGTGAGTTAAAATGGCGTTAAAAGGCCTGTCTGACTGCAGCCATCAGGCATTTAGATCACACACACACACAAAAAGCTACTATTAAAATGATGGCTCTTCCATGGAGGAAAACAGTACCAGGCCTCTTGCCACTGTATAAATGCAGCTGGCTACAGTAATTCATGCTCTATTCTCTGAGGACTCCAGAGTAAACTGGAAGGCCACTAAACCCAGAACCAGCAACAGGTGGACAACTGGCTCATGTGCTGCTAGACCCGTCCTCTGCAAGGATGTGGTCCAAGAAGCTGCAGTCATCGCTCTGTTGAGTCAGACTGACTTAGAGTTACAGCTCTGCTGAGCCCTGTATTCTTAGGAGTCTCAGCAGTGATGACTTCATGAGCTCTTTCACAAATAAAACTGTTTCTTTTATAGAGAAAATGCATGGCCTCCTTCTCATTTCTGTCTCTAATGTGTCATTGAATAGAGCAGCTTTAGAAACAACTGTAAATTCTGATTTGTGTCTATTCCTAGCTTTCTTGGCTGGCAACATCAACACTTTTATCTAAGCAATCAAGTGGAAGACTGCATCCCACCCAGACTGTTCAATGAGTTTTTTTTCACCTGTACTGGATCTGATTACTCTATTTTCATCTATGTACATCTAATTTTAATTTTTATTTTGTACAATAAAATGATTTGATAGAGGCTTGAAAGTGTGATTAGGTTGGATTATTTATCTGGCAGATTCAAGTTTGCTCATGTGCAGGAGGAATCATCCTTGTACACCCAAGTTAGTTGTGGTGCTTCCACAAGGTTCTGTGCTTGAACCAATTTTGAATGGACCATTTTTATTTTATATATATGCTTCCAGTAGATAACGTAATGAAGAAGCATATAAATTACCATTGCTATGCAGATGATAGTCAACTATTTCTTACGTCCTGCTGCTACTTGAAATTATTGTATCTGTTATTGTATCTGGGCCTGAGGAACAAGTGTTTCTTGCAGAAAGTCTGGGATAATTGTGCAAATATATCCATTTATTGGTTTATAGAGAATTTAAGACTGATAAGGGAACCAAGGGGCTCAATTTTCAATTTAGGGATAGAAAAATATGCACTATTTTACATAGCATTGCATTTTGGCTGTTGTGACCATGCCTGGACAAAAAACAAAACAAAACAAAATCTAATGGATACTTTGCAATTGCATTTTGGTGTGCTGCACACTTAAATATGCTTTTGAAGCCTACAACTGAATATATCAGCCAGATTTGAGGGAGTCAATGAACTTCACCAAAACTCATGTCACACTTTATAAAACACATCATATACACACAAGTTCAGCTTCTCAAGCACTCACATTATCTGACAAACTCAAGGAATGTCCCAAACACCCACACATGCATGCAGTCAACACACCTGGAACAGCAGTTATCACTTGTGGTTATGCTGCAATTACAGGCCTCGGAGCAAACCAGAGAGCATCGGGTCTCTAATGGGGTTGTGTGGTTACTCCAGTTACATGAGGCTTTTCTAAATTGTACACACACCCACATGCATTCACACACAAATAAATGCACAGATTTTTATTTTCTTGCTTCAAGATGAAACTTCCATGTGATTCATCCAGCAAAGACACAGAATTGCACCAAGGTGCAACAGCAAAGCATAACACACACCTGGCTGCTTACACTGCAGAGATGAGAGTTGCAGCATACATGTGATTTAATGCAATGGGAAAAATGCCACACGATGCACTATAGCTGATGATTGTTTAATCCACTTAATGTAAACTACCATTCATCAGAGCTTCCAGTAAATACCTGAAACAGTCTGCATTGTTTTAAAATTTAAATGTGATTTGGTTTGTTGGCTAATGCATAAAAACATCTTGTTTTCCGGCATCGTCCCTCTCACTGCTAGAGCCTCATGATCAACGTTAGCTTTGTAACTGCGAGTATAATAGGTAACTTTCCGCTGGGGACGAGGCCACACAACAGGCATCTCTCTGGAGGTAATAGCGGTGTAAATTACAGCTTATTGTATTAAGCAAGCCGGGGGGAAGTTTGGCCTATAAACACGGGCACAGTGTTATTCCCACAGTGGCCCATCTAAAGTTGAGGGAAACACTTCCTGAGCCAGAATGGAGTCCACTGGGGGGAGGGGATAAGGTTCTTTCTCTTTTACCTCCTCTACATCATGTTTGCTCTTGCTTCGTCCACTGGGACCAGCCAGGAAACTGAAATACGTGAAAAGTTGACAGCTTCATTTTATTGGACAAACAATGAAATGAGCTGGGGCAGCAAAGATGACCATCTCTCACAGATTCATGTTGTTGCACAGCTTTGGCCTGGGAGAGCAGGTGGTTGTGTGTGTGTGTGTGTGTGTGTGTGTGTGGGGGGGGGTCGTCACCAGTTCAAATACCCACCTTTGAATGAAAAAGGGAAAAGTTGCATCCAGAGGTTTATGAAAAAATAAAAAAAAAACACTGACCAATACAGTTAAGAAAGCTTTTCCTGTTGTAAGGCATTTAGGATTCCTAATTTTCTTGATTGCCTTTGGTTAGTATTTGGTAAAACTGTCTTTAATCTGTTCACAAGCTTTTGGTCCATTACTCCCCACTGAGCCAGTGTAGTTGAGTCTAGTTTGCTGCTCGAATATGCCTTTTCAGAATTTTTGTTTTTGTGGGATTCAGGTCAGGGTTTTGTGATGGCCATTCAAATATCTTAACTTTGATGTCCTCAAGCCACCGTGCTGCTCATTTGGAGGTCATAGTTCATTTGCAAAGCCCATCCACACCCAAAACTGAACATGTAGACTGATGACCTGTGATATTAGTTCACCATATGCACATGATCTCTTTTACTCCTCATGAAGCTGTCTATTTTATGAAGTGTGCCAGGTCCTCTTGAAGCAAAGCAGCATAAAATCATGATACTACCACCCCCATACTTCATTGTTGGGACTGTGTTTTTTGAAGCACCTCTCCAAAAACTATTACCTTTGTATCAACGCACAGCTCCAAACTGTAATCTGGCTTATTGATGGTTACGGTTTTGGAGCTGTGCAGCCTTTTAGCTCAGAAACCTCAGAGCCTATTTAAGGCTCAAAGAGGAAACTGAGAGAAACTGTGAAGCTATCCATTTGCATCAGTCTTCCTACTTTCCATCTATTCTTCCATTGTCTTACCAATGTCAGGGCTGTTGGATCTTTCTGCATCTTAGCTGCATTTCAACAGAGTTTCTCAAATCTGAGGAGCTCCCTCTGTTAGAGGGTTACGCTGAGATAATCCTAGGCACCAAAGTAAGCATTATGTGGTACAGTGAGTATTTTCATCTCTTGCTGTAAAAAAAAGTGAATTTTTGTCATAAAATCTCAAATTTCACAAAGGTTGCTACTTTCATCATAAAACTGAGGCTTTCATACGAAATCACAAATTATTCTTGTATAATCACAAATGAAATAAAAAAGAAAATGAAATTCTGTTGTATAGTGGCAAATTTGACAAGATCACATCTTTTTTTTAATAAAAAAGTTAACTTTTGTCAACATTTCATGGCTTTTATCATAAAATTGAGACTTTTGTACTAAGATCACTGTAAGCTTTCTTGTAAAAACGCAAACTTTGTTGTGAAATTGCAAAATTCTAAAAGGCTTTCCAACAATTTTTATTGTACAATCACAAATGTCGCAAAATTGTGACTTTTTAACTTAAAATTAACATTCTGACATGAAACTGCAGTTGTAAAATTGCCAATTTGCATATATAATTCCAATTCTTGGTTGTACAATCACTTTTTTATTATAAAATGTTCATTTTACAAAAATGAGCAATTTTGTAACGTTTTAACATAGAGCAGCTGCTCTCCACCTCAGTTATTCCTCTTTTTTATGTCAGTAGTGTCTCAAACTGTGCAGTCACATTGAAATTTCCCCAGAAATGTTCTAGTTAGAAGTTTATGATTGTCTTTGCATGCAGTCCAGATAACATGAGGTGGTGGGCCGGATTTGGCTGTGACACATGCGCTATACCAACGTTATCCTATGCTGTGTTGGTTGGGATGGAGCAGATTTGACAACAGGTTCTGAGAATAAAAGATTTCCAGGACAGCTGGACTCATCGTCAAACTTCAGACTAAAGCTATGAACTTCAGCAACACCAATTAAAATTAAAAAATAAAAACAGACTGAAGGAAGGTCTGAGCTGCAGCGGTGTGGTGGTTGAAACACACAGCAACAGCTGCACTGGACCTTTGTTGAGTAGAACATGCCGTGCGAGGGAACGTGTCAGCGAAGCCCACCGTTCACCATTAACGTGTCGTTCAGCTTGTAATCCCCCTCGCGCCCCTCTACCACCGTCTCTGCCCTCCCTTCCTGTCCCTGCAGCTGTCAGCCTTTTTTTTCCCTCCATGTCTCTCGCTGTTTTTTTTTTTTGTTGTTTTTTTTGTTTTTCCATGTATATGTCTTTTCATTCTTGTGTTTCAAAAATATGTGAGGTCACTGGGCTTTTACTTTCTGAGTTTTGTCCATTTGTCATAGATACACTGATGCAACGTGATTTTCATTGCCCTTCACTCCGCTGTTGCAACCTTCACATGAGAAGCAGATGGGTGAAAAAAGTTAAGCCCCACATGAAACGAGTCTCAGTTGCAGCTACAATGGCTTTTCATAGAGAGTTAATTAAGTTGGATGCTGAAGTGGAATATTTTACCTTAACAATAATCACTACATGCATGACTCTAACGCAACTAACAGGCCTCCACTAGGCTAAATTTGAACTGCAGGTGCACTGGCACTAAAAGAAACAGAAGAGTTTGGCATGCAAGCTGCTGAGAAAGTCATGCAAACACAGCAAAGATCTGCAAATTATAAGCTCCAAAAAGCATGTGTAAATCTTGTTCAAAAATAGCCTTTAATGAAGCACGAGTTCAGAATTGAACGTCATGGCTTAAAATTTAAGAAATGTTAGTTTTACTTCAGTATCACAGAGAATGTGACCTATCTTTAAAAAACATTTCAGTTTATACTTTGCATTAAATGATCCACATGACTGAATGCCAGTTTGCCTGCAGGGCAGCATATGTCGAAAGAATTTGTCTATAATCAAAAGTTTGATCCTTGTTGAATCCAGTCACAAGATATTAGCCAGAGTACTAACAAAGGCCTTTGTCTTGCTCTGTTAAAATCACTCCATGAGATCAATCTTGTCAAACCACAGAAGCAGCATTGACATGTCATGCATGAGACATTTGAAGCTGCAAACACTTGATCAGGGAGGGGGGAATGCACCACTAGTTTGTGCACTAACAGGCTAAAAGAGGCTGTGTTTGTTCAGATGGTGCATTGGTCTGGTACATGGACCTTTTTTTGCAGGCTCACTGAGCATAGATCAAAAGTAAGCAAATTGTGCAAACGGAAAAATCTTTGTGCTGCCTGATAGATCTACATTGTGGGTCCTTGCAACATCCTGAAACTTTTTTTTTTCTATAAACAGTGAGGTGTTGGGCTCTGTTCTTTGCTTCTACTCACAATTTAAATCCAAATCAAGAGCCTCGGAGTGATGTCTTTACCTGTATGTGGCGTCCATCTGCTGTTCCCAGGTATGCCACGGTGCGACCGTGGACTGGAACCACATTAATGGAAGTAACCAAGGTGTTTGTCAAGTCTTTGTGCCAGTACTCCAACCTCTGGACAAACTGGGTCACCTGCAGGCGGTACACGCCTTCTTTCCCCTCATGGATTCCCTCATGGGGGTCACAGTCATCTGAGGAAGTCTGCAAGGAAACCACAGGGAGAAATCAGAGAGATAATTCTGTCGTGTTTAAAACACTAGTGACATGAGGCAAGAATATAGCCAAGAAATGTCAGTGTTCAACATACAAATAAACTTTAGGACAGGGTAAAGACATAGAATCTCTTTTTTAAGAGATTCTTAAAAAATAGAGAAAAAAAATAAGTCATAAAATCTCAAATTTCACAACATTCGTGGCTTATCTTAAAGGGAGATGAGAAAGCTTCTTCTAATTTTTTCTAATATCACATCTTTGTGATGTCACAGAAGGCAGAACTTCATATTCTCCACAAGAGCAAGAAGTTTATTATGTAATATGTATAGATGACATACTTATTGTATATGTACGATAGTATGATAATGTATGTTGTTAAGCGACTGTGTGTAATACAAATTGCCCCCCTGGGGTATAATAAAGGCTATTTATCTGCTACCATCCTGGTGAATCTGAGACTGCATCTTATGAAGCACTTTGCTTTGGTTGGTTGTCTTTGGTTGAGGGAACATTAGCTGACCATAGCTCAGTGGATGTATTTATTTTTCACAACACTTCACAGAGGCCTGTTTTATGAACAAGGCCCTGGGTACACAGAAAGACTAAAGCTGAATGTTTCAGCACTAACAACTCATCAGTCTGACCTGTAGGTTTTGTGTTCTGTGCTGTCTTGGCAACTAATATGTGTTTGTTCTAGCGTAAACATCATGAAGTGAGTGATCACAGTTGCCAAGTCTTTAATGCTTAGTCTCATACTGG
>JBAMYA010000021.1:520330-538753 GCA_037176975.1 Arrhamphus sclerolepis | reverse complement strand
ATATGCAAGTCCCTTCCAATCTCCTTAAGTGGCTCAGCCTTTCATGGATGCTTCTTTTGTACCAAATCATCATTACAATCACCTGTTGACCTCAGTAGTTTGAAATAAGATCACTATTTTTTTCTTTTACCTCTTTACACCCTACTTGCACTGGATTATATTAGCTGGGGACCTGTAATATAAAAAAAAAAAGAAAAAAAAAATGAAAACCAGATGTCAGCACATCATGCAACCTGTGAATTCTTCTGACATTAATCTCTGGAAAAACCATAAAACCATATTTGAGTGCATGATCAGACACTTTCAGACTTGAACGTCGGCGACAATAGGTCACGTTTTGGCAGGTGAAGACCTGAAATTAAAACAACTTCTCTCGTCTTTTCCCTTCACGGTGCATCTCTATATTACCCTAGATCTATCGAGACCAGAACTCGAACCACAACACACTGGTACATGACAGCAACCTTCCAGTTTAAAATAAATTGATAAAACGATCACCTGAGCTGGGTAAGAGCATTAATTTGGTCAGAGTTTTAAACTGTAATGACTTCTAGCTTTCAGACTCGCCTCTGCATTGAGCCTGATGGGTTCATGAGTCTCCACATTTGGCTAAATGCTGACAAATGTCTTCAATTTCCTTCCAAAATATCATTAATCATTACATTCACATAATTCAGCTGGGAAAGAAGCAGAAAAGGTCATCGGAGGAAACAAGGTCTCAAATAACTTACTTACTGATAAGTGTATTTGCGCTGGATTAAAATGATCCTATGACCTCTGTGTTTGCGGAAATATGGTAAGTAATTTGCGGTGGAATTTTTATTTCGCAAATTGCAGGCACGATGTCTGTGGATTATTATCACACACGGCTTCTGCAGCTATTAAAAAGTCCCCCCAGGTCCCTAGATAGTACCTGTCACATGTGAAAAGGGCATTACTACCACTGATCTGCCCTCATATCAATTACTTAAGAATCTGTCGTAGATCTGAAATGCAAAAACAATTTTGGATTCACGTCGGTCAAAGCTCACCCCAAATTGTTTTTAACTTGGAGCTGAAATAACTCTTCAAAAGTGGAAGAGATATTTTTTCGGTCATTAAAACAGGAACACATACTTCTACTTTTTGAACTAAAATTTTGCATGTCAGGGGCCACATTCGCAAGGCACAGAGCTGAATATTCGGATATACAGATGTTTGCTGCTCAGCTGGACATCAGGTTTTCAATTTGTTTCTCAAATATTTCTTTTCTTTTTTCTACAGCAAAAACTCCTAAATGCAAATGACACTTGTTATCATGTTATGACTTTATTGCATCATTAAAATGCGTAAATAAAAATATAATACAACCTCCCTGAATGCTGATTTAACTCTAGTTTAACTGTAGTAATTTACTTTGTTACTGTGGCCTGACTGTATTCTCTCTGTTGTAAGTCACTTTGGATAAAAGCGTCTGCTAAATGCAGTGTAATAGTGTAATAATAATAACAAACAAGCAGTTAGGTGAAGCAACAATAATGCCACTACAGTTGCCATGTAAGCAGCCAGAGTAAACACTGACTTGATTCTTGTCAGTTAATGACTGAAAACATCAAGACTTATAGCCACTACTAGCATGCGTTTGCAGCAATTCTGTATTTACTACAAATCTGAGAGGATGAGAAGTATGTGGTGTGCTGTACAGTTTATTTTGTTGTGCTCCCTTGATCAAAGCTCAGAGTATTTTTTGTAATGTTCTAGTCCCGCTCATAAAATTATATTTGAGCCAGTCCTAATGTCAACAGAAGAGGGCAGATGTGTGGCAAGAAGATGTCATTAAAACGACAGCACCTCCACCAGTTAGACAGTCAGTAAACTCAATGAAATGGAAGACAACAGTAATCTTCGGTAACATTGGGGAGCCATTTAGGTGCCTGCAGGTCGCTGCATTACACACCACCAGGATCCAGTCTGTAGTACCAGTTGTGGTCACTGGTTGATGCGAAGCAAGTCAACATCATTGTTCATCATCTAAGTTCAGGCTCTAGTCGGCGTGGGGTTTAGGGAGAGCGGGTGATATCAAATATCATAACACCAACCACCACATATTCATTTACATACAACACAGTACACCACACGAACACCACATGCATCACCAGAGGACACACCACGCCATCACTTTCTATGTTCTGTCCTCTTGTGTTTCACTGTTGGCGATTTTAGTCTCTGACAGAATCAGGACATCGAGTCTTAATGAAATCTGTTAGATCAGACTGTCAGACACATTCACTTAAACTCACACATCTGCACAGGAAAAGTAACTTCTGCTTTAATATCACTTTGCATATATACCTGACGTAAAGAACAGCTTTTGCCTAAAGGTACTAACAATTAATATCTACGCAGATAGATGTTAAAACAAAAAAAATCATTTGTCAAAGTGGCACAAAGATATTGGTGTAGAGGTTAAGTCGCCCTTACACTCTCTTAGTTCACTCTCCTGTTTCCTATTTTCACTTTCTTGAGCCTCTCAGTCGCCTCTGCCATGATGTCCACTGTAGCTCTGAAAGCTATCATCATTGTTATTGATGTGTGACATAGTTCTGTAAAGTGATGCGCAAAATAAAACCAGTCCAACCTTGGGTGGTTTTTGTCAATGTCAGGAACATGAGACATAAGAGCTTGATGACGCTTCTTGAAAATAATCCAATATTTCCTCAAATTTCATTGAAACCTCTATTTTCATATGAAAAAGTCTATTCTTTTGGGGTTCACACCAACATCACAGAGACAGAAATCGCAAACTGAAATCTCAACATGCGTACTAAAACTTGTGTTCTTATGGCGTCAATTCAGAGCCTAATGTATTGTGAACCAAAACCCAGAATCTGTAACCAAGAATTCAGTCATCTTTCTCGGTTACACTTTTCTCAGATTTTGGGTTTTGAATTGACACCATATCTTCTGTTTTAATTCAAAGTCAGCATCTCAAAAGCTACAGTCAAAACCTCTGGATGTGTTCTCACGCCACCCATTTCTTTGAGGATTCATGCAGAAAGTTTCTCAGAATGTATTTTTCATCAACAAGTGAAAGTAAATGGTAGAGGAGAAAAAAGTGCAAAAGAAATATCTAATAATATCTTTGTTGTTGAGTAACAGAATGTAGTTTAATATGTTTCAATGCAAGGGAATAGTTTTTCTAAGTTAAAAATTGTGGTTAGTTGATAAAGTCTATTTGAAAATTTCCTCTGACATGTTTTCCTCTTCACCTCCACCAAACATTATTTTCCATTAAAATAAACATATCATATAAAGTTTATGTAATGGTTATAGACACTTTTGCCAGAAGAGTCAATGGTCCATTCTAAGTCAGATTAAAGTTCAGAGAGTTTAATTTATGCTCAACTGAATCGTAGATGTTTTTCAATGCGTGTTAGCCTGCTAGCTGAGCTGTGATGCTATTAAGCACCTTGTTGCTTCAACTGAACCGTGTCCTCCCGTCCTCTGAAGAACGACCTCCCTGGACTTGGAAGTTCAGATTGAGTGTACTTGGAGTTGAGAAATAATTGGGAAAGATCAATGAACCTAAACAAGTCAAAATGTCAAGAAAAGAAAAAAATCATGCTAAAATATGATTTTAGTCACCTGAGAGACTTTAGTTTTGCCTCATTTGAGTGTTGTAGAGTTGAATGTGTTATTTGATTAATAGTCCCCCAGAGCAAAGCAACAACATGTATAATGTTTCTGCATTAAGACATGGACAACTCCAAACACGCAGTCCTAATACTCTCAGACTGCACTAAGTGAGTAACGACAAAGGGTCATTTTTCAGGGTGCAAATGAGCATCACTAATGCCTTTCTTTTTTAGCCTGAAAATAACTCACACAGGACATTATTTCAGAGCATTAATGTCCGTCTGAGGTCGCATCAATCTCCCATCTGACAGCTGAGCGGGTGATCAGTCGTATTTACCGAAGCAGCTGCTATTCCTACATGTGCTCTTAATTATAGAGGCGCATGAATGTAAAAGCAGAGGGTGATTTAGAGTCCAGGCTGCTTTGGGGAGTAAGCAACCAATCATCTATACACATGACTGTATTAGTATTAGTCTCTCCCATTGATTACTGCAGCTGTTGTGCTGTGAAGAGACTCAACAGCTCCACCGAAAATGCCAGAATACTTTATAGCTCTTTATGGTTGAACGTTGTGAAAAGATACACAGACATATTTCATATGTTTTCAGCCAAATCTCTCTCTCTTTTTTCTCCCTGAAATTCCTGCTTTGTAGCAGTCTGAAGTAATCAAATCCATCCACCGGTGCAGACACTTGGCAGAATTTTCCCAGTGAAGACTTCACTTGCAGTAGAAATTGCAAGAAAAAAAAAAAGAGAGGCCTTTTTGTCACTATTTAAAGCACAGAAGATTCATGGCTATAACCCTCTGCTTCTCTTTTTCTTTTAGATTTGAGAGTTGATGAAGGGCGGTGTTTGCTGATAAAGGAGGAAAAACAGCAGCTGGAGAGCTGCGGCTCGGTGGCAGCCGTTGAGGAGCAGCTAGACAGATAACCTCAGGTTGTAAACGGCACCGGCCTGCACTCCAGCAGCAAGGCAGCTTATCAACTGAGGGTCAACACGAGGTCCAAACATGCAGGCCTCCTAAGCTCGGCACGGTCCCAGATTAGATGAGATCACTGAAGGCATCTCGTTGTAGAGGAGTTTAGATCAGAGCCAGATGAGGAGAACAGGACGAAGATGGAATCTGATGTGTGTCAGAAAACGTTGTCTTTTACTGCTCAGCTGCGTGGCCCTTAATGTTTGTTTATTTGCAGATTTTCCAGTGGCTAAAAATAGTGACACAAACCCACTGAAAGCCAGATGAAACCTCATCAAAATGCTTCTAACTTGTTTTCTTTAAAATAGATGCAGATCTTTATGGGGCCCCTGTAAAATATTTCACAGCATGCTGCGACAGCTTGCAGGTGGCAGCCATTTGCGCAAGCGCCTCCGGATCGCATTATGGAGCAAACAAGCATCACTTCTGTCCTCAGAGAGCTGACCCTGAATGCAGCAACACATTTTTTTTCTTTTCTTTTTTTTTCTCTACACTCATAAATTCTCCTGGAAGTTGGCATCGGGCTTTGCCAGGGTTGTTCCGCCTCCGTGCACACTTGTACACATTAATCAAAAATCTTCAGGGATCCGGCTCCGAATAATTCTCCTGCATCTGCTTCCATCAGGCTGGGAGGTGTGTGTGATACCACCAAACAATAACAAGCTGTTTGACAATTTGTACTTTCTCAAGGACAATAAAACCAACCATTAAGCCATGAAGGTTTGTCAACCTAACAAAGAATAATTCTGCATTCTCATAAAACTAGATATTATTGGGAAACTACTTTTCTGGCTATTTTTGGGCCCAGAGTATCTTGGCAAAGTCCTACTGCTGACAAATCTAAGCCTTTGACTGTAAAACACACAACTCATTTCCAAGAAAAGCTACTCAGTCTCCTCAGGTGTGAGTTTGCCTTCATCTCATTGTATGATTCAGGTCGGCATCACTGCTGAGGAGAAGATCAAAGCCTGCGAGCACAATATCAGCAGTGTTAGGTTGTTGGCCTCTCTGTTTGTGGTGCATTGTTTGCAAGCGAAGCTGGGTGATAAAAGCCACACGAATGTGTGGACAGAGATGGAGAGGAAGGTCTACTCCAGTTCACCTCCATTACTGGGTACACACTCATTTACAATCCTTCATTTGCATTGTGTGAGGATTACTGGAGGAATGGAGGAGGAGATTAGTTCTCATCTAAGGTGAAATCTGACTTCAGAGTGACACGGTGGCCCCTTCCTGTTTTTGCTGGAATAAATGTAGACACTTCTGTGGATATGTGTGGGCTTAACTCCACTTAAAGGAGAAAGACAAGCAGCTTATTTAGCTGTGGTATTTGAACCATTCTGCCTTATCTTTGGTTGTGTGCAAGAACTTGCGGCTTCAGTTATCCAGGTTTTGTCAGGGATGTCTCTGCGTGTGATTCCTTTCCTTAAGTCCCACAGAGATGAATAGGCAGTTGGTTTTAAGTACGGTACACACACACACACACATGTATATATGTATATTGTTTTTGTGTCTCAAAGGCATCAGCGCCTCCTACTTGTGTGAACTGTTGAGCCCCACACTTCAGTTAGAGCACTGAGGTCTACAATCCTGGATGTTCTCAGATCAACACTGAAACTTTATTTATAAAGCACTTTAAAAACAGCAAACACTGACCAAAGTGCTGAACTCTGAATTGGATATATTTGATTTTTCTAGTGTCTAGTATTTTTGAATTGTATTCACTTAACTTGAATTTAATAAAATATACGTAGAAGAGAACAAATAAAATAAAGATAAAAGATACAATTTTTGAAACCCAAAGACTAAAATCAAAATAAAAATGGATAGTTAAACAGTTAAATTTTTACTATTAGAGCGGCTAACGCACTTGATCATTTTAAAGTTATTCTGAAAAGGTTCTTTTTTCAGTTGAGCCAGTGGTCAGGGTTTTTTTTTTTTGTAATGCAAGCACTAGTTTACTTATTTTAATTATTTTATTTATTTGTTATTTTTTACAATTTTGTTGCCTTGGGTTTAATTTTTCTCAGTTTAATAGTTGGTGTTGACATTGTTTTGGTTCATCTGTACAGTTTGTATAGCACTTTGGCCAACTTCTTTTTTTAAAATGCACTACGGATATAGACTTTTCTGGTTCTGGATGAATAAAAACCAGAACGGCCTTCTGCATAGCTTTAAACGATTTAAAGTGTGAAAAGCAACAACAATGTATTACATAATTTTATGTGAACTCTTTAAGGAGATGTTGTTGAGCTGTATCCTCACTTCAGCTGTTCATATTTTTACTTTGGATCACCTGTATTTCAGCTTACCTGCATCACTAACAAACGTCGCTGGTTTCCATCTGTCCAGCCTCTACAAGTCCCAAAGCTTGAGTAATATGGAGATGAGCCATTATGTCTGTAGCTGCAGGTCTGTCAGGATCATTTGCTGCTCCAGTGAACTTTGTGATTATGAGCTTTTTCAAAGGGGGAGACTCGAGACCTTATGGCCGAGCTTGAAGGACACAGAGCCAACGAAATAAAAGTGATCCAGGGTCGAGGTGAGGCCACTCCTTGGACAGAAGGAGTAGAGGAGATTGCTTTTGGTCCTTCATTTAGAGCACAGGGGTTGACAGATAAGCATCCACATGCCTCATTTCAGCCGAGAGCAGGATATCACCATGTGATGAAATAGAAAGAATAGGAGGCATGCAGCTGATTAGAAAATAGCCAGTGTGGGAGGGGGGGCTTGACTTATAAGATCAACAGAGCAGAGCTCCTCCATATTAGACACTAAACAAGTGTATCAAGAAACACTTCGGGCACTGCTGGCAAATAACTCCATCCTGATAAGGAAAGCATTTATGAAATCAAATCAGAGATGAGACAGTCGGCAGGCTAGCATCAGGGGAAAGTATCTCATTTGTAAAAGTGACAAAACAGAGAGATGACACGACTCTGCTGCAATGATCACCAAAGCACTTTCTTTGATTAGCTGAAAAAGGAGGAGTTTTTTTTATTTTGTCTCTAGTGTTACATCAGCTCACCATAGCAAATGAAGAATAAATCCTATTTAGTGTTTTGCAATAAAGAGATTGTTTCAACAAATAACGAATCAATTAGTCTACAGATAAAAAAAAATCTCTTCATTGAGTCAAAGTTATGGCTCATTCTGCATCCAACTGTCTTAACAAAACATAAGAGTATTAAAAATTTTAAATTCTAGTTTTGATCAGAGACAGTGCGAAAAGAACTGGACAAATCCACTGTGACATCACCCACAGGAGTTCTCAAGAGTTGATTTGAAGCCATATTGGCAAGAGCTGAGTCCCAAGTAAATTTATAATTGGGCAAATGGCCTGAAAGAACAAGCCCAGAGGTGGCCCACCTTATCTCAGTGGCTGTCACTCAAAAGACCACACTGTGCCTCTAATTATGAACACATTTGTGACTATATATAATTTTACCAGATGAGGTATATAAAAATTAATCCCTGTACAGTTGTCACAGATTAAAATCTAACTCTGGAAACCAAAATTGTTTTCAGAACCAGAGTGTAAATATGTTTATTTATGCAGCAAAGTTGGACATTTTAACATGGAGATCAATGGAAGCAGCCTCTAGCCAGACATTTTCTTCAAACTTGTTTCAAACCAGCAAGCCTGATGCAGGCTCTTTTGACACTGATTCAAAAAGATGTTGAGCTGAATAGTGGTGAAATTTTCCTAAAATGTATTTACTAATGTTTTTATGAAAAAAAAAACCCACAGAAAAATACAGTTTTCTGATAAAGAAACTGAACCTCAAGCACAAAGAAATCAGATCGGAGTTTGAAGGCAAGCTAATACTGACATCCCATGAGGAATAATTATTTTAACAATATAAACTGCGCATGTAAATGAAAAAAAAACACCTGTAATGTCTGACTAACACTACAAACCATAATGATATTATATTTAATGATATGAAGCAGAAGAGAAAAGATTCCATTTGAGAAGCTAAATGGAGAAGAAAAGGAAAAAAGAAAAAAGTGATGGCTGTTTATCTCACAGAGAAGTACCAATAAAAATCTTAGCAGCTGTGTCCGAAACTCAACAGTATTTGGCCGATTTGGTTGGTGATCATTTCCCAGACTACTTGCTGAAAGACAGCTTGCAGGCTCTCAAAGTCTGCATATTTACGACTCCTCACCTTATCTATAGAACAGAGATAAGATGTGCATACAAAAGGATTTACACACACTTCCAGCTCTGCTGCAAAACAAGAAATTTAACTCCTGGGATAATAATTAACTGCCATTGAACGAATGTGAAATCATGAAGAAAATCACCAGGAAATGCCTGCAGACACGAACAGGCGGACTCTGAATCTAATGCTAACGAACTGAATTGCTCCAGCGTTGGAACAAAGCCGTGGCAGCCTGTAGGAGACCTGATTTCTTGCTCAACCAAAGAATTGGGAAATGTGTTATTCAGTAAGGCGAGCATTGATCGAGATAAGCAAACCATTGAAGCACGTACTATCAGGCTTGTCATGACAGGCGCAGCTCAGAGTACATTAGGCATTATTTAAACTAAACCTTTCTTAAGCCATGACATCAGATACATGTTTTGGGATTTTCCTGCTGATGTGTCGTGCAGGTGGATGCCGGTGCAGATGAACTGTCTAAACACGGATGACGGTTGACATGGTGGCCCACCTGATGGGTGGGGGTGGGGGGTCACAGAGCTGCCCTGTTTTTACCTGTATCGTATGATGGCCCGGTCTGGGCACGCAGACTGGAAAGAAAAACACGAACGGCAGCACGCAGTGACTTCAACAACATTTCATTCCCACTGAATTTGATATTTTTCCATTTAAAGTACCAAAAAAAGCACTTTTTCATGCTTCTACTTTACTTAAAAGGAATATTTACTCACTTTTAGGAAGCACCGTCCAGCTCTTGTTAATTAATTACATGTTAACTTCGAAATAAGTGAGTCTGATCCAGTCACTATTAATTGTGAGTGATTATTTTAGTACTGTTTTATTTTTTTCCCCTCATCAATGACAATTAAAACTGGGATATTTTTCAAATGAAAGAGTACAAGAAGAGCACAAGAAGACTTTTCCCATCATCAATACAAGATCTTGGGAGAAAAATTAATGCAACTGTGGATGGAAATAAATTTTGTAACATTGTAGAAGCTTATCAAAATGATGCCACGGCAAATGCATGCTGTAATCAAAGCTAAAGGTGGTCTAATGAAATATTAAAGTGTGTGATTTTTTTCTGTTTTTGACAGGCAGTGTATGTTCTGAATTTTTCATTTATTAGCTCACCACTATGACTAAGGGCTGGATTTACTAAAAGTTTGCCTATGTTAAAACAAGTGCAAACTCACTGTGCGTGCAAAAACACATATAAACTGATTTTCTAACAATGCACGCTGCGGTTTGCATCTTTCAAAGTTGCAAAATAGCTCATCTGCATGCAGTTAGTACGTCCACCGCAATGAATATGCAATACGGGGTGTTCACATGCAATTCTGCGTGTGTTGGGAGGAGAATATTTAAATATATTAATTTAACACCCGCAAAGGGATTTATCAAACCTGTGTGTGAAATTGTGTCTAAATTTAACACGTTTCAAAAGGACATGCAGTCTGTATGGCTAATTACGCACACATGGCTGTGGTTACTGGTACAAGAAAATGACATCAAAACAAAGCAAGGAGATGCAGAGAACACATTATTCACCCAAGTGTGAACATTTTTGGGATGAACGAGGAAAACAATCATTAAAACATATCGCTGATCCAGCATTGCCATCTTGAGTTGTTGGAGGAACTCAGGATGTATTTGGAGTTTACGCTTTTGTTTTAACATCTGGGTCATTCCAGCGTACGGTAACTGCAGCTGGGAGCTCCCAATCCCGTTTTTCAGATTTGCTGTCCGAGGTCCCTAACATCATGTGGCGCTGGATGACCAGGATGATTAGGTTTCCACGCACTTGGCAGTCGTTGAATGACACCAATCAGGACTTTTCTTTTTTATCTTTCATTTTTTTCGCAATCGCAACATTTTTCAGAGTGATAGGAGCTTAAATGCGCAGTGCATCATTACCAACGTTGTGGCAAAATATCGCGGGTCAGTGCATGATTCTTTTATTCTGAGAACAGTTTTCTGTTTTCCAAGTTGTGAGATTGGAGATGGCTGCTTGTGGGCGGGTCAATCTGAAATCCTTTGTGAAAAACAAGAGCATGCGTCATAGTCATTCATGCTTTTATATATATTTTTTTTAAAATAAAAAACATATGAGGACCACATTTAATCATGCACAAGCCATGGTTCCACCCCTCGTGCAAAAATTCTAGATTGCGCATGAAAAATACTACACACAATTTGGGATGTCAGTAAATCCAGCCCTAAGTGTAGTTTAAGGACATTTCTCAAAGATGGAAACTTTCCAAGTTTTTTTTTTGGACCATTTGCAAATGTTAAACTATAATATACAGTGAATTAATGTTTTCCTCAAGATTTTCATCATCTGTCACCGAGACAACTTGTTTATCACATTTGGTCTACACATGCACCTCAGATCTGTTTTTGTGCGTTGGAAGATGGATGCAGCTCACTGGAACACACAAGATTTAATCTCTTTACATTACAAGAGTACACCCGCTGCCCTCTTTTAACAAAACATGGTGAAACGAGAGGGGCAGGACCTGACAAGAACGTAGCGCTTTCATCCTTTTGTTGATTCCCGTTGGCTGCAGGGTTCTGCGCCCGACCCAGCGGTGGCACGGGCAGGCTCGGGCATGCGGTGCAAAATCTGTAATATCTGTGGTAACAGAGAATTTATAAAGGACAAAAGAGCCTTCTACCATGCTAATTTTCCTGATTTCCATCTTCATGCTCATGCTACTGTGATTTTTATCTCCCAAAGCTGCGAGCGCCTGTTGAATGTCTGTCTGTGCTGGAAATCAAATGGAAAGTCCTTTAAAGTTAAATCCACTACAGCTTGTAAAGAAAACAGTGAATTTCCAGAGGCTGATAATGTGTATTCTGCTGCCAATGGTGACACGTTTACATATAGTTGTAGTCTAGTTTAAAAGAAGGACCGGAAAGAGGTACTGAGAGGATTCAGCTTTCCAAAGCAAACCAAAGATGGAACAGTAGGAAACATCATCTTCTTTATCCCTCAGGTGACAAACTTTAATTGCTTCTAAAAAAAATAAAAAGGTACTTTGTGGGAAATGGTCAGCAATCAAAATTATTTTCCTTTTCAATGATTAGAACTCAACTCAATTTGATTTATAAGGTGCTTTAACCTCAATGCAGCTAGCCAAAGTGCTGGACACCAAAAGAATTTGTACAGACTTTCTTGTTTTGGGGGGAATGAAGAAAGAAAAACAAAGCACATTGTCATGCAAATCAAAAATCGTTTGTTTTTTTTTCATCTGTGGTTACATATCACATCCATGACAACTGTACGAGGGGTGATTTTTTTTTTGTATCACATCAGAAATTTTTTTATTAAACATTAAAGTGGATCAGTCAGATGTCCAGATGTCATTTGACATGCTTGACTGACAGCTAACCACTGGCTTTGACAGCTTTTTCCCACCTCTTTGCAACATGGCACCACACGGTTCGAGGAAAAATGGGCTTCAAAGGTTCGTTCGTCTAGTATTTACAGTCATTGGGTTTGGCTGGCCAGGCTAACACGTATGTCCCACGATCTTCCTCCCCACAATTCCTGCCCAGTTCTTTGCTGCACCGCATGATGGAGACAAAAATACCCCTCCCAAAACAAGAAAGTAGTTGCCATAGTAGCAGTAGAAGTTATTGCTTCCTGATGATGTGTAGTCTTGAGGCTACTGTTTGTGTCCCAGGCTCCTTAAAGCCTACTTTTCTGCACATCTGGTTCATGTTCAGGCAAACAAATACCAGCTTAGTGATGCCATGAGCAGGTTCGAGCATGCAGTGGCTGAAAACGATGTCATCCACAGCAGAACTCTCTGAATCAGCAGCACCACTCAGAGATTTGCAGCATTAGGCCCTTTTGTAAAGCAGATGTGCGTCCAGTCAAGTGAAACTCTCATCTTATTATTGGAAAACTACTAAACAAGTGTGAAATGTGGTAGTGGGCATCCAAACTGATGAGTGTATCATCATCCACTGCTGTCATTTTAGAACACACGCTGACTGAAAGTAGACGATCAACACTTTAACACTTAGAAAGTGCTGGTTTTTATGCATTTATTTACTTCTGCTCTTTTTCTGTAATTTGGAAAGAGCTTCAAAAGCTGTTTCTGCTTGCAGAAATCTGTTACATTCAAATGATATTCAGAACACACTGAGGCTTTTAAGATTCTCTCAAGAGAAAAAAATCAAATAAAACTTTCTGTCAGGATGTTAGTCTTACAGGCCCTTAAATAATTGCAGAGCACTTCAAAATGGCAAAAAATGGCTTTATCTGTTTTTTTCTGTATTGCAAAGAATATAGAGCTGATTTTAAACAGACCTTCAAATAGATGACAACACATGACATACTAAAGCACATATGACATGTGTGATCATTTATTTAATAAAAATTGGGCCAAAATGCATAAACAGTATGGCTATGCGATATTACCTCAAATCAATATTACAATTAATTGAACAAGATATTAGATAGATAACAAGGCATTGATTGTTGATTCTGAATGTTGGTTACGATTAATTTCTGATGAATTGCCAAGTCCTAATAAACAGTGTGTGAAAAACTAAAGTCTATCATTTCTGTAACAGCTAGGTGACACTGATGAAAATAACTTCATTAACTGTCATTAACCTCAGGACAGGATGTCCCAGTGAGTACATTCAATGAGCTGCACCTCAGGCATGTTCATGACAATACAATTAGAAGAAAACCTAAGCAATATGGCTTAGGTTAGCAATGTTGCATCCAAACAAACACAATACTTCTGGAACAATGTTCTTTGGGCAGATGAGAACAAGGTGGAAGAAAATCAGCATTTCAGAACAAACATCTCAGATCAAAATCCAACACAAAGGGTGATGATATGGGCTTGTTTTGCAGCCACAAGACCTGTACACCTTTGCAGTCACTGAGTCAGTCATTAACTCTTGTGTATGTACAGGAGCATCCTAGAGGTATCTGTCCAACAGCTAAATCCGGTCAAAACTGAGTCATGCAATAGGGAAATGATCTGAAACACACCAGTAAAGCTGAAAAGTAAAATAATCAAGGTACTACAAGGGTTTAGTCAAAGTCCAAAGAGTCCAGACAGCTCTTGACTCCTCCTTTTGAACCCTGTATGTCTTTCTTCTGTCATTTTCTAATAAAATAGAAGAAAAACAACTGTAGTTATAAAGGAAGATCTGTCGTTAATGCAGATTTGATAGGTAATGATGCATGCTAATACTTACCAGAGAGTATTCTTTTCTCTCTTTTTTTATCTTACTGTCTGCAGAGGGAGCACCAGTAGGTTGCTCACTTATTTACAAATTCAATTTTAAATGCAAACTTTTGAGCACAACTGTAGCTGTCTCTGAGTTTCAAGAAAATTACCTGCATACTAATTCATTGAAGTCGTATCCTATCTAATCACCTAATAACCTGCAGGGAAAGCCAAATGCTTCCTTGAAGGTGCACAAACTGATTCATATTCTGTTAAATACGCAAAATATAATCCATTATTTTTTTCCAAGTCACTCTTGTTCATTAAAGCAGACGGCCTAATTAAAATGATTGTGGGTCAAAAGCGTCTCCTTGTGCAATTATATTACACATACAAACTATAATCAATCAGGCCAAAGATTCAATTTAAAAGCAATCAGCATTTGGTGGGTTTTCTCAAATCAATGCTAATATGATGATAATTTTGACCCTGAATGTAGCCTTTCTTTATTTCTCGCTTCAAATGCTCCTACCGCGCGCCTCCATGGACTTATGGGAATGGGTGCCAGGAGAGTTGGGAAGGCTCAAATCCCCTGCCGTGACTTGCCGTGCTACATTACCAAGGAAAATGGCTTCAAGTGTCTGTTTTGAAAGCGATACTGTTAGGCAAAAGCGCTTTTCTGCCAACCAAATCAATACTTTATGGGATGTTTTTGATATCTGTGAATTTCTGAAGGATGAAGCACTACTTAGAAAAAAAATGGTAAAGCTAATGACATTAGATTTTCAGACAACTTAGGTTTATTTCTGACATACATGGTTGGAGAGCAATTACTTAATAGAGTGAGACGGACTTATTAAATTTTCAAACATTAGGATGTCTAACACTTTTAGAAATTACTCATTTATGATAATTCCATTTGAAGCAACTAACATTGGTTTTTCTATTTTGATATGAACCTCTCTTAACTGGCCCCTACCAGCGGCAGACAATACAGAGACCATCCAGGGTCCATTTATAATCAAACAAAGTGAAAATATGTACACATGCAGTACACTGAACGAACAGCAAAAAGCTCAGCCTTAATTCTATAAAGACTTACAAAAATGCAATTACAACTCCAAGTGGCTAAGTGAAGACATCACAAAAACAGAGCAACACAGAAAATCAGAATTAGCAACCAGTTGTTACACGCTACAAAGACAAAAGACCCATTTATACTCCACATCTGAAATGGAGACAAACCGAGTTACCTGTCCATCCATCTTTTGGTGCGTAGCCTAACTGCTTAATATTACGGAAGAAGCTGGGGAACACAACCAGAAATCATGGCGGCGTTAGTGAGCTTAGTGAGTCAATTGTTAACTAAATACAAGAAAATGAAGAAGAAGAAAAAAGCAATCTTGATCAAAAATGGCAGAAAACTTTGAGAAGCTTGAACAAAATTATATACACTTTGAAGGAGACTGTCAAATGTTTCCACAGGCATCCAAAAATATTAAAAATGACGTCAGTCTTCGGTCTTGAAAATGAGTAAAACTAGAGACTAGAACTCTTTTTTTTGTACCGCAAAATTTATATTAATAATAAAGCTGGCCAATCAGATGTCTAGATGTCATTTGGCATGCTTGACTGACAGCTAGCTACTGGCTCTAACGTAGTCTTTGACAGCTTTGTCCCACATCTTTGACACATGGTGCTACACAGTTCGAAGAAAAATGAACTTCAAGGTTTCTCTACACAAATCTGTGGGTCACAAGACCGGATATTTTGTCCAGTATTTACAGTCAATGATTAGGACAGCATAATCTACAAATAAATAATCTGAATAATCTATTCTAATAAGCAGCTGCTAAATGTTTTGTGGTGAAAATGAGCTCTTTTATTCTGTTTAGAGTTTTTCACAAGTGCCTGAGGCGGAATCCTGAGGACAGTGATGGCCCCAAAGAAACTTTAAGAAAAAGCAGACTTGCTCAGTCACAAAGACAGCTGACAAGAGAGCCACTCATCATTACAACATTTATCATATCTTACTGCCTAAACTGGAGTTACGAGGCCCATCTGAGCTGACAACCGCCACTTAAAGACTTCAAACATGCTCTTACTCTGAGCTTTCAACCCTGTCCAGATCCTTACTGGAGTTTTCCATCAGAAACACACAAGTTTGGTGGAGCAAAAATAACCTCCTGTGTGCCTAATCATGCATCCTCTGAGCGTTTACAACTTTTATGAATTTACAGCTGCTCTTATCTGTCCAAAAACCTCATGATAACAGAAAGTGAACCTGCCATATGCCACTGAATACAAGTCATAAATCCATTAGGTGGTGCTCTGATTAGCTCATTCCACACGAGCATCGGGGTGGTTGTTTTTCATCTGTGGAGTTTCTTTCCAGAGCACAGGAGGACACAAGAAAGACTCAAAGCAAAAAGAGAAATCTGAAAAAAGAGGAATTCAAAAAGATAAAAGCTCCTTTGGCAACAGCCATTCAGCTTTTAACCTGATTTAATGGGATAAAAATATTTTTGAAACAGCAGAGCCAGTTGTCTGCAGCGAGCAGGGTCCCCACTGAGTAAATCATACTGCAGCTGCAAAAATGAAGTCTGCATATTTTTTAAATCAACTTTTAAATCATGTAATTTGCAGACAAATTAAAACTATGCTGAGTGCCATTAAGTGTGAGGAGCACAAGGACTCTAATAATTACGCTACACAGAGTTGCTCCTGTACCTCCAGCAAAACTGATCTTGTCATATAACTGAGTCAAAGGGAAAGAATGCCATATAATGAAATAGTAATAGTAGTTATGCAACAGAGTGTCAACAGACACTGACTGGTATTGTCCTGGACCCCCCACGTCTGTTCAGTATTTGTCACATGCCACAATAAAACACCGTCAAGTATTGGTATGAGCTGTTTGATTTGCTACAAGATTCTTTTTCATCTGTAACGCTGCAGTAATCACACAAATTTTGCCTTGGAACACAGTTTAGTCAATCATTATAGGGTCAATATTATTTGTAGGATTATCTCAGAAAGGGTTCCAACGACTGCCACTTTCCCACACGTCGAAACAAGCGGGAAAGAGGACTACCCAGCGTGGCCGTTTGCCACGGCGGGTCGGGTGGATCATTTTCCGCCCAGCTGCTGATGCCCTGTTATCCCAAAGTCATTCATCACAGCTCGCTGAGAGTCAGATATGCGCTGTCCCCCTTCAACCCCCACCTCCCAGCATTCATCACTTTCCCTTGTGGATCGCCACAAAAGCTGGTAGCAGCCAGAAAAGACAACAACAACGCTGCATCTATCTATAAAGCTGGTTCGAAACTATTGAATAGGTCCTCATAAATGTATTCCTTCCTCCAGGAATGCATGTTCATGCATGCGTTCAAATCACTGACTATATAACAACTATGGATGAACCATCTGGTCATGTGACCCATAGATTTGTACAGAGAGCCTTTGAATGCATTTTCAATCACACAATGTAACATGCAGTAAATCAATAATCTACCAATTTCATCTTGTGTAATGTGGCCTTAAATTAATCTTATAAGACTGTAAAATAGTACAGTGTGAAATTAGTGTAAATTATAGCCAGGAGCTGCTGCTCTTCATGCCTTGAAGAATTAACCATCAGACCCCTACAGAAGCAGACATTTTGCCAGTCTGAAGCGTTCAGGTGTGTCTCAACACAATGCCAAGTGGGAAAGACATGAGCAGTGGTTGACAGTTGGATTCACACTGTACAATTTCGGCTCTCTCAGATGAAAGCTGTGCAATAATAGGGAAAAAAAAAACTAAAATTGTCCATCGTAGGTTTGAAAAAAGTGGCACAGTGACACATAGTGAGACCACTGACAGTAAATACTGGACAAACGATAAGGTCATGTGACCCATCGATTTGTACAGGGAGCCTTTGAAACTCATTTCCTTTATAGCACTTTGTGTAAACATATACACACACACACACATACACACACACACACACACACACACATACATACATATATACATATATTTGCAATAAACACACACACATACACATATTGCAAAGAGATGGGACAAAGCTGTCAAAGACAGCGGCAGAGCCAATGGCAAGCTGTCAGTCAAGCACAATAAATGACGTCCAGGCATCAGATTGGTTAGTTTCATGCTTTGCATACATTTATCTGACGTGATACAAAAAAAATCCCCCCCTGCACAGTTATCATGGATGTAATATGTAGCCACAGATGAAAAACAAACAATTTAGTTTCCATTTATGTAAATATGTTGGCACCTTTAACATGGAGATCAATTGGATTTCTCTGTTTTGAAGCCAGCACCTAGTGGTCAATTTAGGAACTGCAACAAAACACAATTCCTGGCTGAGCTTCAACCTGGAAGTGGGATGGTTGCTGCTTAGGTTCAAATGGATGCTCAAAATTCCACTCCTTGAAATGGAGGTAACCATTTCCAA
>JBAMYA010000021.1:509291-520230 GCA_037176975.1 Arrhamphus sclerolepis | reverse complement strand
AATTACTGTCTGTTAAAGCAAGCCCTGCGACTGCCTTTGCAGCTGATCCTGTCAGGTAAGTCTTCAGATAGGTGAACGTTTCCCTTTTGCAAAGTGCATCCTTATTATGGACAGCCGTCTCATACTGACCCCAAAACTCCTCCCACAAGCTCAAATCCCCATTAAATTAGTCAATCATAAGCTTTGGCAGCTTCACTGTCATATGAGATCCTGAAGATCTTGTACCATCATCACTTACTCGAACAGGTGGAAGGTTATTACTCACAGGTACTCTTCAACAAGCTCAGTCTCTACCTCCACATCATCCAGAGGACTAAACTCCTCGCTTGGTCAAGCTCCATTAAACAAGCCTCCTTTGCTGTTAACACAGCCAGCAACTCGCACACATGGCCGACATACGGATCTTCATTTAATATTTCACTGTCAGTTCAGCAGCCTTGTGGTAGAACCTCGTATTGTCCATCGTTTCCGTTTCATTCGTTCAATATGTCACTCCTCGTCGTCCGGCCACGCGTCCACATCTCTTTCCTCTTCGTTCACCATGGCGTTGGTTTTTTTTCTTCCCATCCCGGGTTTCGGTACCAAAAAATATTGTGTCTTAATATCCCTCTAGTGTAAAAAAAAGAGAGGACACTCCAGGTTTAAGTTAAACATTTACCCAAAATTAAAGTAAGCTTTTACAGACATGTACGCAGTTGCCATCTTCCCCTTATGGCTAAAATGCTAACAACGTAAACTACCGGAACGTCCAGTCACATAGCCTCTAAAATAACCTTACATTAAACAGTGTAGGATTCACATTAACCCTTCTATTTCAAATAAAGTTTCAACAATTGTAAAATAATTTCTTTTTCTGAAGTTACATGTTGACATCAATAGAAAATCCTCAGGAGGGGGTGAAGGAGTTGAGGTGGAGGAAACTGACATCATTTTTGTAATTATTGACTTTTTTTAAAGTTTCCTGAAAGTTATCCTGGTATTTTTGAGGTCGGTCAGAGTGGTTTTCTTTTACAAACTGAGGATCTCAGATTTTCTGGGGAAGACTTCACACTATCCATCCAGTCATCCATCCATGATGCTGCTTTCCTCACCAGTACATTCAGTCTCGTCCTGTCAGCTGTGGAGATGCTGCTGCTCCAGCAGAAATTGATTAAAGCTGGCTGATGTCTCTACAGAGTCACAAGAGGTCCTCAGAAATGCACCATATGTCTCCTCAGTAGATGAGGTTTGCTCCGTCCTTTCTTGCAAAGTGTGTGTTGTTTGTACAGCCAGGTATCTGAACATCCAACCCCAGATTATCACTACTCCCTGGTCGTCCCCTCAGTGATCTGCGGTAGTTCCATTGCACCAGTACACAAAGTCCTGATCCTCTCTGTCCCTGTGGTAGATGTGGGCTAGACTCAGGTCTGTATTATTGATGATAAATAAACCGTGTCCAGTGCTAACTGTGAACTAGCCTGAGACAAATTAAGGTCCAAATTGAGGATTCAAAGAGAGCCAAGTCCTCTGGAATTAATTTAAACTATGCAGGCAATCAAATGTTAATGTAAGTCACACAACCTGAACTGGTCTGGTTCTTGCTCACTCCTCAACGCCTGTTGAGGGCAGATAATTAATACCACATTCAAATGAGCCAAAGATGGAAATTCAGACCAAATCTCCACTCACACACTCATGAAGACAACAGACAGACAGCCAGATCCCTGCAGACAATGATGTAATCATGACCTTTGCATGTGTCCACATTTACATTTACACAAAAGACAAGAATTAATTAATTTCTGTTTCTGGATGAGACTGGAAACAGGATAATACAGGTAAGGGACATAAACAGGAGGGTGGGTGGCAGCAGGTGATTGAGGGACTAAAGCTTAGCTTCATAAAAATAATTTTGCTTTCATGGATCTCTTTTAATATTTGAATTTTGTTTTTACCTGCCAGGATTTAACTTCACAGAAACTCTAAATTACTTTGAAGTGAAAGTCCAAGGTCCGTTTACCATGAAGCACTACATGAATGAACAAGAGTGAGGAGGCCTGATGATGCCCAGTTTAGAAATATTTCTCATTTTCCACCTTAATAGATATGACATCCTCATAAAGCCAAAGTTGTTTGAGTTAAGATCAAACAGACTCAAAGATTGTGAGATTAAACCCCTTTCATTCTGAGGGTCCTGTTAGACTGCTGTCTCAGGTTCCAGTAGCCACACAGATTTCATGTAAAAATGTTTTCATGTTGGTGCCTAACAATCCTGCCACTTCTTCCATCCAGCTTCATTGATGCCTCATCACCTTTATACCTCTGTAGCTGCCAAAACTCTGTATGTCTCCCTTGTTCTTGAAGATCAGCACCAGCTTTTCCTCCATTCCTCAAGCATCCTCTCACTCTCTTAGATCCTGTTCCTGTTGAATGTCCTAGACAAAAACTCAACTACCACCTCTCTTAAACACTTCTATACCTCCACATGTATATTATCAGGTTCAACTGCCTTTTGACTCTTCATCCTCTTCAATGCCTTCCTCACTTCAGCCTCACTTATCTTTGATACCTCCTAATCCACCACACTCATGTTTCTCTCTCCTTTTCTTTATTCGTCGACTCTTCAAAGTTATCCTTCCATCTTCCATGCAATTTAAGAATAATTCACTTCAGGAGATGACAAGAGCAGCGGCCAATTCAGTAGCTCTGAGTGTTTTAGTGTTTTAAACACTTTTATGTCTGTCTGCAGTTTTTCAACCCATGTGGGTTGCCTGTTCATACGTATCCCATGGATATGAATTACTTTTCATTGGAAAGCAGCAAAAACCGTGTTTACTCAAGAAAAAAGCTGTTTGAGTTTTGGACAATGGGATGTGCCGGTGCTGTCCACCCCATACCTGAGGAGTTGTGTCGGAAATACCAAGGCTGCCAAGCCAGGGCTAGGCTAAAGGCTAAACAGCGAACGGGACCCTGGAGATATAAGCCCACAGTTCCCGCCGTGATTATGGGGAATGTGAACTCTATTTCAAACTAGTCCGACGAGCTGGCTGCACTGGTAGGAAACTATGGGACCTACAGGGAGTGTAGCAACATCAAAAATAAGGGCATTCAGACATGGAGACCGTAGGGGCTGAAGCACACACACAGAAAGAACTGAAGGTCTGTCTGCAGGAGACCAAGGAGTCCTGCAGTAGAAAGGTGGAGCAGAAACTTCAACAAAACAACATAAGAGAGGTCTGGGATGGGATGAAGACCATCACAGACTGCAAGAAGAGTCGCGGCACCACAGAGGGGACACAGAGAGAGCAAACCAGTGCAACCACTTCTTCAACAGGTTTGACTGTAATGCTAATGTGTCTCTGAACCACGCTGCTCTCCTACCAAACTCCGCAACACCCACCCACAGCAGTCAGAGGGAGGAAAGGAAAAACATGTGAGGGCTGATATGGAGGGTAAGAGTCCTGCCCTCTGTAGGGAGGAGTCAAAGACCTCAGCCTTTATAAGGTCAGGTGTGGGCAACTAGTGTCTGATTGTCTGGATCCTGGTGGATGTGTGGTGAGTTGTTTGGTGTGAGCATTTGGAGCAGAGCTGTGTTCTGATTTTTGTCTGACATGTTTTGTTACCTCATGTTCAAGAGGGAACGCAGCACTCGCCTCCCCATCTGAGCCAGTGCAGTCAGCCTGCTGCTTTTCCCAGCCTCCCCTTTAAATTAGGGCCTCAAAGGGACCAAGGTACCTGCTGTGATGTAGGAGGATCAGCTCTAAGGATCTTTCAGTAGTTGATGCAACCAATTTTGATTTGTTTTCCTTATTTTAGATTAAATTCCAGCCTCCTCCTTTGCCTGGATCAGTTCACTCACATTGTGTGGTCCAAGTTGCTGCCATATTGAAGTGGACCCCATTTTAGTGAACTGTTTGAGATGTTTCTCACTCACCAATAGTCACTCCTTCCTTTAATGCATTCAGGGTTGTTTTTGTGAAAACTGAACCAACTTAGATTCATTGTTGTCTTTGCTTTCTTTAGGCAGTGGGACAAGCTGCAGGGAGTATACGTAGGATCTTCACCGTTGCATGCAGTGTGGTCGGCCTAACGGGTTGGTCACTCTTAGTGTTTGTCGTGGATGTGCAGTGCTAGTGATCACAGTGAGCTCACGGGGTAGTAGATATCCGGGTCCGCGGTAGAATCTCCCCGCAGTGAGAACCCTGTCTTATTCTTGGGTTTTATCCTTTTTTTTGTGTGTGTCCACTGAAATGATATTTTTAGGAGATTGTTTTAACTATAAATTTTTTTTCTAAATTTCCTTGTTCCCTTTTTCCTTAGATTGTTATTTAGAAGTTTGTGGATTGTTTAACTAAACCTTTTTTGGTAAATTGTACGTCTCCTGCTTCATGAACTTCTAAGGTTACATAGTAACCCACATTTGAAGCTGGGGTCCGCCCCAGTAAGGCTGCAGGTCCAGACAGTGTCCCAGGATGCTAAAGGCCTGTGCTGCTAAGCTTAGGAAGCCTCTGCAGCAGATCTAAAACATCAGCCTGCATCAGGGGACGGTGCCCTCCATGTGGAAGACATCCTGTCTGGTTCCGGTCCCCAAAAAGCCACATCTGATCTGACATTGCACATTATGAAGACCCTGGAGCAGCTCCTGCTTCAACACCTCAGGGCCCAGATCAACCATGCCCAGGATCCCCTCCAGTTTGCCTACCAGGAGAAGGGGGTGGAGGACGCCATTGTGTACCTGTTGCACAAGGCTCATCCTCACCTGGACAGGAGAGTGGAGCTGTGAGGATCATGTTCTTTGACTTCAACAGCGCTTTCAGCATCATCCAGCTCATCCTACTGAGAGACAAGCTGAGCAGCACGGGAGTGGACACGTACCTGGTCTCCAGGACTGTGGTTTATCTCACTGAGAGACCACAGTTTGTGATGCTGGGGGGGAGTGCATTTCAGACAGGGTGTTCTGCAGCACAGGGTCAGTGCTCTTCCCCCATCCTGTTCATGCTCTACGCATCTGACTTCCAGCAGGAGTCGGAGCTCTGCCACATGCAGAAATACTCTGACAACACCGTCATTGTTGGATGTATTGCAAACGGACAGACGGAGTACAGGGGTCTAGTGGAGGACATTGCTGGATGGTGTAGGTAAAATTAGCTGCAGCTGAACACCTCCAAGACTAAGGAGATGGTGGTGGACTTCAGGAAGAGGAGACCCCACCTCCAGCCTTTTTCCATTGAGGGCTCTGATGTGGAAGCGGTCAGGACCTAGAATTCAATTCAATTCAATTCAATTTATTTATATAGCGCCTATTTACGACAAATCATCTCTAGGCGCTTGAGAAACCCAGAGCTTGACCCCCGAGCACATGGCAACGCCATCAGATCCATCCATCTATTATCTATACCTGCTATGTCCTGTGCAGGGTCACGGGGGACAATAAAGATATTCTATTCTATTCTATTCTATTCTATTCTATTCTATTCTATTCTATTCTATCCTATTCTATTCTATTCTTGACTTCTTTTTTTTTTCCTTCTTTTTGGTTCTTGAGGACATTTCATCCTCCATCCAGAAGGCTTCTTCAGTTCAAACTGACTGATGGGGAGTTTTTGAGCTCATAAACTATCAACACAGTTTATAAAGTTTAACTTACAAACCTGACACCATCATTGGAAAAAAGAAAGGGGACAAACCAGCCAAACAGAAGCTGAGCGTGTTGTATATATTGTCCAGTTTATTGAGGACCTTTATGTCCAACAATGCTCCACAAACACGTGGCACGACACAGGAGAGCTCATCAGTTAAGTATCATAAAGAGACAGTGGTCCACATGCATTTTAAAGAAAAGGGACTCTCTTCTGAGGACAATAGGCCTAATGTCCACACTGAGGGCAAAAAAGACATACGGTTTGAGAGAGGATTAGAAGAAGCATCCATGTCAAACATGAAAAACCAACATTAAATTGATTCAGGTGGACTCACCTATCCAACCAGGTAGACTTGGACAAAAGAGTCCAATGACCCGCAGGAGTGACGAGAGGATCAGTGACTTCAACAGCATATAAACCTGAAATTCCAGTCAGTTTAAAATGAAGACGCCTTCTGGATGGAAGGTGAAACGTCTTCAAGAACCAGGATAAGGAAGTCCAGTTGCCTTGATTGATGAGGATTACTATGACCTGGGTGACTGAGAATCTATACCAGCACAGTTTTACCAGAAATTACCATGTTTTCTGTATGACATCACATCATTTGAACAAGAACTTTTGCCCACTCTTCTTCACAGCTCTGCTTCATTATTTTATTATTTTAATCACGTTAAGTTATGGACATTGACTGGAACATTGTAGCACCTTGATTCTTTTTCTTTTTATTCTCTTGTGTATACCTTTTGCTTTGCAAAATGACCGAATTTCATCCATGTTTCGGACAGATGACCATACTTTTGACTCTGAAATGCAGAGTTCATGGTTGACAGGTCCAGTGGCCATAAAATTGACCTACATGATCCAATCTCCACTGTCATGTTTGACAGTCTGTGCAAGTCATTCTCTTTCGAAGTCTTCTTGTTCAGTTTTCTTATGGCAGTGTTACAAACTTGCAAACTGAGGCTTATTGGTTCTAAGATGTAGCAGCTGGGCTCTTGTGCAGTTTCTCAGGGCATTGCATGCTCTGACCTTTCTGTGAACTTGCTGGAACGTTCACTCCTGGGAATAACTTTTCTCAATTCTAGAATGATGAACACAAAATAGTTTGGAAAGGGCCTTATGACCCTTCCCAAACGCATGAATGATGTCTTCTCCCTGACGTTACATTAACACACGTGTGCTCCAGACCAGCAAACCGAGGAAGCTTCAGCTTTTATGGAGGTTCTCCCACTTACTGATGATCAATGAACCCAAGTGCATCTGATCAGCAGCAACTGACTGCTACCTCCCTTCTTAATTCCTAGTTCTTTGCACACTATTTTGTTCACTTTCATGAACTCCATCACCACAGCTAGGCTAATGCCACTTTCTGATCAATAAACTGAACACTTTTCTCACAAAGCCAAAAATACAAATGCAGTGTAATACATCATGGTTTGTTGTGTCTCTGAGGTTGTATTTACTTCATCTTAAGAGCTGGTAGGCTAGATGTCCTGTTAATAAAACCATCAATAATTTTACTTTGTTTTTGCATGAATGAACATCCTTCTTAGCAGTTCCAGGAGTTAACAGTGTTACTGTCATGTCCTGCCACTAGACTAGGTTTGTCGCTCTTTAGGCCTGGAATTAATATAACATGTCTTTTAAAACTACTGTGCCTGAATGGGAAGCCTGCAGCCAGGTTTGGAAATCTGCTGAAGATCCTAAGACTTTGGACTTTGAAAGTATCAGGTGAACACCTGTGGTTTAGGCTTGTTTACTCTCATATGGTTGATTTGCTCAGCTGTCCACATATTGTATCTCCTCAGCCAGTCTGATGCCAGTTAGAGATACATAAACTGAAAAAAGAGCCCTGTTTGTACAAACAAACGTCTCTGTTAAGTCGGTTTGGCTTAAGCCTTCACATGTTAAAAACACAGTGTACAATCAGAATCAAGGCTAGCCTCTGGCTGAATAATTATGTTTCAGCTTTCGGTGTAAATCATCCTCGGTAGGCCACAGTTAAACTGGCCTGCAGTGTCATGAGCATTACTCAACACTTTTATTTGTTTCCTGAGTAACCATGGCAACTTCATGCCAGGCCTGGAAAAAAAAAGCCATTGTACAGTATGAACAGCAGTGCAGGCATTAGTCCTTACTCACTCAAATGCTGCCCAGGCTTTGAGGGGCAACAGAGCGGCAAAGTACTTTTTTAGTTGCTCCCACTTTGTTCATGTGCTTTATTATTTTTAGTGTTTGTTGGGTTTTTTCTCCATAAAGCAGATTAATCTGGCTAGATGTTGTACTGTAGGCTACATGAATAAAACCCGCTTCCAAGTATCTACTGTGAGTCATTACACAATTAGATTTGCTATGACTCACTATCATAAGTGAAATGGAACAAAAACGTCCCTGTTAAGCTTGGACTTTTTCAGAAAGCCGCATGCAAGTGATCACTGTTCATCCTGTTAACTGGAGTATAGATAATAAGAATAAATAAATGCACACCAGATTATATTATATTTTAATGTGCACAGCGTGATGTTGTACAGTAAAAGCAAGGAAGGAAAAAAAAATCTTACAAAAATATTACCTTCAGAGCTTAAAAACTCATTTCAAGGAACAGGGTACTAAGATATTACAATTCCCGTGTGAAGACAGCAGGTACACTGAAGGTGGACAGTCAAAGCGAGCTTAGTCAATAAAATATAACTCCAACCCGACTCGACACCACCCGGTATCCTAGCCCAGCCGTGGATTCAGCCATGTCTGGGGAGGGGCGTGGGAGGTGCTTCTCCACATCATATCCACAGTCAGGAAGCAGGGCAGAGAAGACAAAAATAGCTTGAAATATTATGTCCTGGTCCAAAACATATTATTCCATCTCACATTGTCTTAATTCCAATGCAATAACCTGTGCGTGTAAAAAAAATAAAAATAAAAAAAAAGTAAAGCTCATTGCTGCAGTCTTAAGAGTGCAAAAGCAACCGCTAGCACAGAAGAAAGAAGATTTCAATTTTTGTAATTCACTAACAGTACTTCCCCATAGATTACTGTGCTGGAATGAAGGCGATACTTTCTGCACAACACCCACAAAGTACATGTAAGATATCAAAACAATGACAGTAAAGTCAACCCCACAAAGTTCTTCATGTTCAAAGTTTTGGAGCCCCCCTCCCCCAGAAAATATGGAGCTTTGATGATGCTCAATGAGAAGTAAAAGACTGAGAGTTGCCTACAAAACTGTGGATGAAGTAAAAAAAAAAAAAAATCAAAATTTTAACATTCTCTGTCATTCCTGCAGCTATGAAGGTGATGGTGAGAAAACTGGTGGTGCAGAATGTAGATTGAGTTGAGGTGAAGCAAAAAGGCAACAAAAAGGTTGCAGGTGCACGAAGCGGGGTGAGAGGGAGGTCGGGTGGGGGTTGCTGTTTTGCTGCTCACAGTGGGTGGTTGTTTCGTTTTTTGCAGAGTCAGGCAGAAAGAATCTGGCAGCGCTTGCTCTTTGTCTCTGGTTAGACCCTCACAACCCCTGTGGCTTCAAAAAAAAAACAAACAAAAAAAACAAAACACAAACAAGCGTGGGAGATGGAGGCCATGTACGCTGACACCTCGCTTCACATCGACTGATCACTGTCTGGACATTTCTCTGCAGAAACTGTAACGAATGGAAGGAATCTGCATGATGTGGCAAAAATTAAGAATAAGATGTAAAGCTTGGTAACAGTGAGGAGTATTTAAAAAAACAAAAAAACTGAACAACACAAACAAGACAAATGACGACAAAACCCTAAATCAATAACCCTCTCATTTCTTGTGCCCACCCGTTTGGTAGAGGAAAAAAATCTGCTGGTGAGACAGGCAGGGCGCCTCTGGACATCAAGTCTCACCTCTACTTTTTCCCCTGAGTTCCCTCAATTTGCTCCAGCCCTCCCTCCCTTTCTCCCACCCGTTCTTCCACGAAATTCTCCTCTTCCCTCATGCTTGTGGACGCTACACCTCCTTGGTGGTGCGGAGTCGGATGTTGCTGAAGCACTTGCCCATGGCCTCGAACAGCGGGTCGCAGAAGGTGTGCACGCAGATGGAGTACACGCGACTGATGCAGTGGATCTCGATCAGGTAGCTCTTGATGCATGGCACCACAGCCCAGATGTGCAGGAAGGACAGGATGGCGAAGAAGATTCCCCAGATCAGCGCCAGGGGGATGCCGACCAGTGCTGTGAGCAGCCGGTAGCACCAGTACTTGGTGACGGTGAAGGTGGTGAAGCTGGCTTTCCACACGCCGTCAAAGCTGTACGTTCCAGCAGGCTCAGCGATGATATCCACAAAGTCGACCTGAAAAGAAGGAAAGAAGCAAAAGGAAATCAAATATCTGTAGTTTGGTCTAGATTGGTTTATTAAAGGTAGAGCATGTGATTTCTGACATCACATCCATTGAAATTTGAAACAAAACAAAAACAAAAAAACAACGAAACTCCTCCCTCTTCTAGCATTTCCTGAAAAAACAATGGCATCATGTACACAAACACAAGTGCCCATCCTGTTGTTTCCAGTTTCCAGAGCCAGGGGTGCATATTAAACATCATGTTGTTGTTGTTTTTTTTGTCCCAGTTAGTGGATACTGAGAAGATGTTCACTAAATGTGACTAAAGTGTTCTGGGTTAGAAACAGTGCAGGGTATAATGATGCCATTTAGTAAGGATGGCTCTGAAAACCTGAAAACCTCTCTCAAGGAAATGGTCACCCCAGCACAAGAATGTTAGTCAGTTTGAGTCCAAAAAGCCTTTCTTGTTTAACCATTGTTTAAAAGTTTTAAAAAAATATGAAGACATGGTTGAATATGGTGCTTTTGTAGTGTATCTTTATGGTAAATTGACCAAAGAATGCATCATAGAGATGTCACAATGTTGTGTCAAAAAAGAGGATAATATAGGTTTTTTTCACTTTTGTGACGTCATCAGCTCAGAACCCAAGATGGCTGCTTACTTTCTAAAAAAGCAAAAAGCTACTTCTGTGTGTTTTATTAACTTCAGCTTATATTTCCATGTCATTACAGGAGGCACACATCGTCATTTATATATAGAGATAGAAAAATGACCACATAATGGGCCATAATTTATAGTTAATACCAACAAGATCTACCTGAAAACACACTCAGCTATAACTGAGGCATCCACATTTGCTTCTGAGATGACCTTTTGGAACAACTTGACCCTATTTGACCAGGAATATGACCTTATTTTCCCACCTCACATTTCTGTTTCATTGGCAGATTCTTTGCAATGTGAATTTACTTGGTATTAAAGCAATTCTTATTCTCAAATCAGCCTTTTGTTAAT
>JBAMYA010000021.1:476923-487894 GCA_037176975.1 Arrhamphus sclerolepis | reverse complement strand
TATATGTATGTGTATATATAAAACCAAATTGATTTAAGTTTTTGCAAATGTATTAAAATTTAAAACTGCTTATGTACATGTAATTTCTTGTTCATAGCATTTTCCATGAAGCTGAAAATTGAGCTCAGGTGCATCCTGTTTTCACTGATCATTGAGATGATCATCACCTGCAGTAAATTCAGTCCATTAAACATGATTGGGAAAGTCACACTCCTTTCTATACAAGGTCCTACAGTTGACAGTGCATGTTACAGCATAAACCAAGTAGACGTTTACAGACTATTCCTTTGACTTCATGACACAGGATTGTCTCAAGGCACAAATCTGGGCAAGGGTACAGGTAATGTAGTAAAACCATCCGCAGCATGACATAATAAGGAAAAAGCTTCAAGGTAGAGACTTACAGGGCAGAGGTTACAGGTCAAAATTCTAACCTGTGCACAGGGTTTAATCCGGGTTAAGTCCTGGTTTTGTGGTACTTCTGAAGTGTTTGTGTGCACCAGTTGGTAGAAACGGCGGTGGCTGTGTGGGTGTTGATCAGGAATTTGTTGTTGCCTGTCTGGGTAGGAAAGCAGAAATGTGGGAAAGAAATATTGATGATAATAATAATAAAAAAAGTGGTGGAACTTTTCTGTTACTTAAATATGACGTTTAGCCCAGTTACATGGACCCAGCCATGTAACTGACATCAGGTAAATGCAGGGAATTAGAAGCAAATATGACAAGTCTGGGAACAATCACAGGTCAATAGCCAGTTTTTTCCTTTCTTTGTTCTGATGACACATTGATTGACCATGTGGAGTCTTTGCGGCTGCCTCCTGTGAAGTCACTATCAAAAGAGCAATCCTTAAGATTAAACACCTCTTCTCTGCAGACATAAGACCTTGATCCTATGAGTCATGTGATGCTAGTGTCTCCCAGGAAAGTGCTAATCCAGAGTTCACCACTGGGCATGAGGGTTTGTCTGGTTTTCTCAGGTCTAGGCTGCTTACCTCCCAATCCTCTTGGCTAGCCCCCATGTCAGTGGCTATAATCTGGCCAGATCAGATAAAGCACTGTTGCCCCAGAGTCTTTCTCCAGCCTCAACACTCCAGCCAATATCCTTGAGCAAGAGTAGGCCTGTCGGCGCTCTTTGTAAACAATCTGCGCTCATCCAGACATTCTTAGATGAACAGGCTGTGGAACTTACACTCAACACAGTTGGTACCTTGAACTTTTGACTGCTACGTCTTTCAGCAGGAAATATGTGTGTGTTTGTGTTTCTGTATGTCTGTATTGATTTGGGCTACTTGAACAAGAGTGCACTGAGAGGAAAACTACGTCAGCGCTGTTTGCAGTTCTTGATTTAATTCGATACACCTTCATGAGGCAGTTTATTGCCTGAGGAGCATTCTTATGAAAGCAGGGCATCGGACATGCAGGCATTCACGAATTCAATGGCCCTCTGTATTCATCCATGTGCTGGTGGTCACACATGTCACATGAAAGGCCAACTCTGACTCAGGAAATTAGTGTGTCCGTGGTCTGGTGATCACAAAGGGTGGCCCACAGCCACCAGGCATCCTTCTGACTGACCTGCACATTTCACTCTGCAATCACAAAATCCAGTTCTGCTAAAGCAAAGTCCTGTAAAATATTGAGGGAACAAATAAGTCAGTCTCCTTTTGCAAATCTGAACAAAACATTACATTTTTCATGGACATGGACCAAAAGTGTTATGCTAAATTAAGATATTTCACTAAAGTTTTCAAAATTATTACCCTGCTGCCAATTAGGGTGGGTTCTGCAAATTTTGATATTGATCCATTATGAAGTAAATACAGGGCCAGTATTTATTGACACTGACACTCTTTAGCAATGATGAATTTTCTTTATTAAGTTCCTGAAACTGGGTTTTACGTCCTTCACAATAATTTCAGTGATGTTCCTTGCTATATTCATGACTCTTTCCTCATCAGTAAAGGGGGAATTACAAAATAATTAAATCTATAACCTATCCCCATGTAGCTTAAATAGGAATTCTAATGTTCCTTTTGACAGTTAGCACAAAGGGGTATTATATTTAGCCATATTCATAGTTCAGGTTTGAGATATATACAAGGGTGAAAGTAAGCCGGTACAGTCCGGTACTGTGTGCCACTTAAAGATTCAGTTACAGTATGCAGTACCAGGAAGATGGTTGCCTGTTATAAAGCCCACATTCAGAAAAGTCAGGGTGGCTCTCTGGGTCAGAAAATAGATCCGCTAGCAATACGTGGTCTTGAAAACTACTTTGTCCATTTAAAAATTCCTTTTAACTCATTCCGAATTGTTTCTGAAATGTCTGAACTGCTGTGTTTTCGTTCATGCTGGATAGAGCCTTGGCAGGGCATCTCCCTCTCTTCTGCTTTTCTTCCCTTCCCATTGGAGAGAGCCTGGTGGTCTCCTTTGTGACCAGCCTTCCAAATGTGTAGTACATGTTTTTCAAAGTCTTTGCGTTCTTTGCAAAATGTCCCAATTGCAATCAGTAGGAGAGGAAGCATCTGTGTTTTGTGTTATTTATGGCACAAAACAGCTCAGAAAAGAAACTGCTTATCAGCTAACAACCGGAGATTTCACTCAGCAGTATGTGGAGATCGGTGTGTTTGATTTAATGCACTGAAGTGTTTTCCACACTTGCTCGTGACTTCATAATCTGTTCTCTAGAGACTTGTATTCTGGATGTTTATCAGTATTTCAATTAAAAGAAATAGTTAAACCATATTATAAAGTGTTTTAAATTCCTGCCTACTGCATTGGTCTACAGGTAGCCTACAGTAAAATTTTTAAGTTTTTTTTTTGTTTGGGTTTTGACTTTGCTATTTTAAAATGCATGAAGTGAGAGAGAGATGAAGGTTTTGGTAATAGTACCGGCAAGGAATTAAAACTACTTTTATCCCTTAGTATACATCTTTATATAGCTATATATTTTTCAGTTCCTGTAAAACAACTTTGCTAATTTCAGCAGACTGACATATTCAGCCAGTTTAAATCAATCAAAGTGAGTCTGAGTGGAGTGAAGAGCCTGTAAAGAAATGCTTCTGACGTTTTCATTGATACTATCGATATTTGGAGTTAGAAACTTGCTGTTGCATCACGTGAAAGAGGTCTCAGACAAATAAGCTGTTTTTTTGTAATTAGCGAGGCTGTTGATATTTCTAATACTGTCATAAATGATGCCAGGTTCTGTGAGTGAAAGGTTTATAAATGAACAGACTGCTCACTTTTTTATGGAAGTCATTTCTACATCAATGAGCCTGGAGTCTGTTGACATGCTTCTTTGATCATTTTGAATGTAAAACACTTAAAATTACTGATGTTATTGCACCCAAAAAGGTGAAAGCCAGCTAACAATTTGGGAAAGTTACTTTTTAATTGAGGGAATGTTCTCTGGTGGTTTGTTTAATGTTGTTTGATGGTTACCGTGTAGAGTTTACGTGACACATATAGAATGTTAGCTTTTGGTTATAAGTTTGGATCCGTGAACATTTTGTTAATGTTACTTACATGACAAACTTCCCTCTTGGTTCTCCTAACCTTTAAATTACCACCAACAAACCTTTAAAAAACAAAAACAACTCATGATGTTATCATATCATATTATTAACATTACTAATTGTGTTACATCTGTAAATAAGAGTTTTTTTCACTTTTTTTTTTTTTTTAATGAGGACGTAAACTTTGATGTCTATTGACTGGCAAACAGAAAGCACCATGGAGAAACTGTCCAGCTGTTCCAAATCTGAAGAGAGCATACAGGAAAGCTGAGGACAAATGTTGCTGTTATAAAAGATGCTAGACAAGCCTGTTTTTCTGACATCATAAGAAACAAAACATCAACAGCAAACACAGGAGTTTCCAGAGAACTGCAGCAACAAAGCAAATTTTTGGACAGATTGTTAACATCCTGTCTTATCAGAGCTGAAACCCCAGAGCAGATACTAAAGAACCTAAATTCATCAACATACTATCTGCACACCTTATCAACCAACATTTTCAATACAGCTTTTCAATCAGAAAATGATCAGTACATCTTATCAGGGATACTTCACAAATCACTCAAAACTGAAACTGTCATGTCCCTTCTGAAGAACAGAAGCTTAAATCCTTTAGTTTTAAACAATTACAGACTAATCTCTAATCCTTCCTTTGTTTGGGAAAATTATTGAAAAAGCTGCATTGATTCAACTGTGAACTGTATTTTTGACAGAATTCTGTCTGGCTTCAGAAAAAAAAATCACAGCTCTGTGACAGCACTGATCAAGTTCTTAAATTATATTTATCTGAACACTCATTCAGATAAAATTATCTATTCTTGTGCTACTGGATCTTACTTCAGCCTTTGATACTATGGACCACTATTTTCTTGATAGAATAGAAAACTGGGTGGAGTTATCAGATCCAGTTCTTAGTTGGCTCAGATCATATCTTGAAGGAAGGAGCTTTGTTGTTTCCACAGGAGAAAACAAATCTGAGCTTTTCTCCATGACCTTTGGAGTCCCTCAAGGCTCAATTCTTGAACCATTGTTATTCAGCCTCTACATGCTTCCACTATATCTGATCATACGTAACAACAATGTTGCTGATCACAGCTGTGCAGATGACACTCAGATTTACTTGCATCTTTCACCAAATGACTCTGGTTCATCAGACTTCCTCTGTCAGTGCTTGGAGCAACTGAATAATGGATGCAATCAAGCTTCCCTCAATTAAATCAATATGAGACAGAAAAAATTATATTTGGTAATTAAATAGAGTAAGAGTTGCTGCCCAGCTTGAATCCGGAGGGCTCAAGACAAAATTTTGGATTTTTTTTTATTGATTCAGACCTGAGCTTCAGCAGCCTCATGAAGGCTGTAACTAAGACAGCTTTTTACCACCTCCACAAATATCAAGAGTCACAGATCTGATGTTCAGAGTGGCTTTAGAGAAGCTCATCTATAATACAATCATTACACTGGATACTAGTTACCTACAGAATAGACTTGTGTTGTTGTTAGTTTACAAATCAATTAATATTATGGAGCCATATTACATTCTGATCTTGAAGAACAGAGGTGTCAAACTATCTTCATCTTGGGCTTCATCATCACCATGGTTACCATTTTAACTTAAAATTACAATTACTTCTTGGAAAATAATCAATTTTGAAACAGTCTGACATGAACTTACAACTATTATAAAACTGCATTTTGTTTGTCCGAGAATCATGAATCTTTGTTTTAAAAAATAATTTTACAAAAATCCTGAGTTTTGACAAAAATGAGCAACTTTTTGTTTAAAATCTTTTGCAAACATTTGCTAAATCATGACGTTTTGACATAAACCAGCTGCTCTCCACCTCAGTTATTCCATTTTCTGATGTCAGTACTGAGTCAAACGGGCAGTCACATTGAAATTTCCTCAGACATGTTCTCGTTAGTTTAGTAGATTTTTTTTTTTTTTCGCACATTCTTGCATGCCAGATAATATTAAATTGTGGGCCAGATATAGTTTGACACATGTATATTAGATTATAATACAAATAGAGCTCTGGGATCTTTAGGTAACAGCTGGCAAGAACCATAGGGTGAAAATGAATTTTGCTACTGTGCTACACACACTGTAAATGGAATAAACTTCCTGTTTATATTAAATATGCCTCAAATCTGTAGACACCTTTCAGGTTAATCTGCTGTTTTCTCGTGTATTTGTTTAGTTTTTATTGTACTGCACTGTTTTTAACTCATCTCTTCTAAACTCTGTTTTATTGCTTTTTCTGTTGAAATCATTTTTTTGCAATTTTAATATACAGTTTATTTGCATTTTTATGCTGCTTTATTCATATTTTTTAACGGCTTTGTAATGCACCTTGAGTTGCCTTTGTGTATGAAATGTGCTAAACAAATAAACCTGCCTTGCCTTCCCTTAACAGGGCCTCCTATTAAGGGAACAGGTTCTCCCACTAATCGTCATCAGAAGTCTCATCATTTTGGACCAGATGAAGGTTGTTCAGAGTCACTTTGCAAGTGAATGAGTAGCAGTAGGAGGAGTGAGATATGATGTGTTCGGGGTGGCTCATAGGAGAGATCACTAAACATTCACAGGTGCAGCTACTGCAGCCAAGTAGGACAGTAAAACACATGGTTGATAGTCAGAGGGACTATTAACCTCAAGTATACGTCTCCTGGGGTTGAGCACACAGAGCTCTGAGACATCTAGCCAATAAAGCTCAGGTATAAGATCAATCATACAGACATATCAGAACCAGATCGTGAGTGGATTGGCCACTCTCCTGTTTAAAACGATTTATACCCAGGATCCGAGTTGCTGCTTTTTAAGGGAGCTTGTATTTCTTCTGGTTTCAGAGGGCTCAGCTCTCCCCTTACCTCTGAACTTTTAGTTTTATAGTTTTTACATTATGTTACCAGGTGCCTAAAGATAATTAATGACCATTTTATTCTCTTGTCTATTGGAAGGAATAAAAGAGTTGGACCAAGTGATCATAGTGCTCTTCACCACGCATATGTTCATTGGTGGATTTTTTGGTTTCATCCTGGATAACACCATTCCAGGTATGAACAAATTTCACGTAGTGAAAGAATACGTTATCAAATAAGACATGCTATAGTAGCTTATTTTTGTTTTGTTTTTTCAGGCACTGACAAAGAGAGAGGCATCAACAGCTATCAGGACAAGGTGCAACAAGAAGGCACAAACTCATGCGACCTGTCGTGCTACGACATCCCTTTCTGCAGCGGTTTTTTGAAAAGGTTTAAATGTTTCCAGTACCTGCCGTTTCTCCCTTCATACAAGACCTCCAAGGAGGGAATGTCCAAATAAAGAAGGGGCAGTTTCATGAAACAAAACTTTTCAGCAGGAATCAACCACAGATTTATACAACCCATTTTCCAAAACAGCTGGGATGCTTTGTAAAATGTAAATAAGCAGAGATGACAGCGAGTCATAAATATCATAAACTCATATTTGTTTCACAATAAACCATAAAAAACATATCAAATGTTTTAACTGAGTATGTGTAAGTACAACATCATTTTGAAATTGATGGCAGCAACACACCTGAACAATCTTTTACCTACTGTCATACATCTAGGAAATGAAGAGTCCAGTTGATGGAGATTTTGGCGACAAATGTTCAGGCTGTTCAACAGTGCTGGGTTCAGTTCAGTACCTGGAGTCTTCAACCATGAAGCAGGTTCCCCTGATGTTCAGTTTGGAGAAAACAGTATCCATGATTACACTGAAAAAGTTTAAAATTTTGATTCATCTGAGTATAAAACAATCCTACACTTTGCCTCGGTGAATTTTAAATGAGCGTTTAACCTTAGAACAAGGCAGCACTTCTGAATCATATTCACATATAGCTGGGCTTTTCAATTCTAGTCCTCAAGGGCTGTTGTTTCCCTGCCACAGTACCTGACTCAGTGATTCAAATGAGTGGGTCATTAACAGACTTTTGCACAGAAATTGTCTGAGTGTGACGACCTATCACTGCCTTTATGATCTCTGTCATCTAACGAACCAATAGGAAAACACCATGAAATAACATGAACATCAGTGCCTCTATACAGCACAGTAGCCTAGCAAGAACAGCACCAGAAACAACAGAGAAATGGGAAGAAAAATATGCAACTCAAATAAAGAAGAAAGACACCTCTTTTTCTTGATTTTATTTATTTTATTTTCAAAGCACACAAACACACACCATGTACAAGACAGTTGTCCATGAGGACTGGAGTTGGACCCACTTGACATATGGTTTCTTTGCATGGATTAGCTTCAACTTGCATGGAGGCCACATCAAACAGTTACTGAGTCCATCACAGAATCATCCCATTTCTTAATACAGCGCCCCCTCGGGGCCCAAAGATCACAAGCGTCCAATATGGATTTTGAAACTCAGCCCATTCCCACAGAGATTTCTCCACATTGTCTGAATTGTCTGTTAGACCATAAAATCAACAAAGTCAGTAGTGGAGGTTGTCTGGTTTTATTGATGTGGGAAATTGACATGAAACACAAACAGAATGTTCATAAGTCCTTTTCAACATTTGGCGATTTGTTGCATCGAGCTGCCGTCTTAGTTCAACAGAGCCTACACCACAAACAGCTAGCAGCTGAATATAAAGGTCATAACTGCAGAAGCACTTTGTGACAGTTCACTTGTGGTCAATTGTTGTTCTGACCTACTCAGCTCCTCTGGTGTTCACGTGGATATTATATCTCATTTGCGCGTTCTATATATTACAGGGGATGTGCTCAACTGTCCGATGCCAAACGAACGCAGGATACATGTGTAAGCCATGATGCATTCGCGTACATGTAAATGGAAACTATATCCCAGGCTTTACTTTTCTGTTTTGTTGCCCAAGTCCCAACAAATTGTTGCTGCCATCAAACTCAAAACGAGCAAATGTTTTTTTGCTTCTTTTTTTTTCATGAAATGGAACAGCATCTCAGTTTAAATATTTGGCATGTTTTTTTTTTACTTTTAGTTCTGTTGTAAATAAAAATATATACTGTAAATATTTTACTTTAAAGTGAATAAAATATGGATTTTTCTTAATGTCATTTTTCATCTTTCTGGAGCTAAATTATTGGATTCTCATTTGATTTTATTTACATTGTGGACAGCATCCCAGCTATTTTATTTTATTTTTTTGCTAGAATTGAGGTAAATAAACCATCACTATATGATTGATGAGGCAGTACAAGTTTTAATAACAGCTCAAGAGCAATGATAGTCACAAGAAGTTTTCAAGATGTCATTCTTATGCCTTTTTAAAAAAAAAATTATAATAAAATTTCCTCTTTATATTAACCATGTTTCCATTTGCACTTCTTAAGATCTTTGTTTAATTGACATTGATGTAAAAAAGAAATCATGTATTTCAGTCACTGTGTGTTAACACGTCGATAACTGTTCAGGTGTTATGAGAGTAACCTGTCCATTATCTGTAGGATCACTACTACCTCATCAAGAACAGTAATATACAGGAACAGGATGAGTATTTTTATTGAACTAAATGATTCAACGTTTTCATTAATGTTTTCCAGGTGACTACACTATGCTGTATCATGTGCATAATGTTCCATTTTACCGTCTGTCATCACTGTATAGACATTTTTAAAAATGCTTTTACTTAAAAAAGCAAAAAAAAAAAAGACTGTGTAATATTACTAATTTTTGTACTATACTGATGAAAGAGTTTTAAACTGTGACAGTAAAAGGACTGTTGTTAAATAAATTCTGAACTTAAGACTACTTCTTATATTCGTGGTAATTCCAGGGGTCTCATTAAGCGACACAACATTTTGAATATTAACAAGGCTAAAAAACAAAACAAAAAAATACAGCTCTTCTCTCCCCCTCAGTGCTCCCTGAGAAAACACAGGCCATCCTAAAGTCTCTGAAATCCCTCCACCACACCCTTGTTGGTGATTGGCTAGCTATAACCAAGCAACAACCATCCCACTTTCAGGTTGAAGCTCATTCAGGAGGTACATTTTGTTGCAGTTCCTCCACTGACCACTAGGTGCTGGCTCCAAAACAGAGCAAATCCCCATTGACCTCCCTGTTAAAAATAGCAAATTTGCAGCAGAATTAAACATATTTACAGCCTGGTACTAAAATAGTTTATTTTATCGTCTGTGGTTACATATTACATCCTTGACAACTGCACCGGGCTCTGAATTTTTTTGAAGTAGATTATATACATACATATAGAGGTCCCATAAACTGCATTAATTGGCTGGGTAAATTTGTTTTCTGAGAAAAGAGATCCAGCGTTCACAAATAATTCAGCTGTTCATGGACCCCAAGACAGACAGCAGAGGTTGTGAAGATTCCCAACCAGTGTGGATGAGGAGCGCAGGAGCTGCAGGGGTGGTACCAACAAGTACCAGCTAGGTGCCCAAAGGATCATCACATGCCGTGATACAGAAAAGAGATGCAGCAATGCAAAAGTCAGTCCAGAAAGCTGCAGAAAAAGATCTTCAGCTTCATCACACGATCAGAAATACTGATCCTCAGACTGAGGTCTGAACCTCCAGAGTGCAGCAGAAAGTGGGCTGTTCTTTGTTAATGTTGGAGGTGGACTCAAATATGTACGTGTGTTTCAGCTGAATATTTAAGTTGCGTTGAAATCCACAAATAAAGGAGGTAACAATAGGATTTGAGGTTCACTGCATGTCTATTTGACATGCCAAAACTATCGTTATTTAACTGCTGAAGAAAAACAGGATTTAAACTTTATGGGTCCTTTAAGTAATAAAGCTGACCAATCAGATGCCCGGACGTCATTTGACACACTTGACTGACAGCTAGCCATTGGCTCTGCCGTTGGTTTTGACTCTGCAACACTGCACCACACAGTTTGATAAAATAAAAAAAAATTGGCTTCAACGGGTTCTCTGTACAAATCTATGGGTCACGTGACCTGATAGTTCATCTAGTATTTACAGTCAGTGGGTCTGGTTTGGTGTGTCCATTGTAGTAACGGAGCATCAACACCAGCTCAACTGGACAATCCATCCATCCATTTACTCCATTAAGCAAAGTTACATTGAAAAGATGTTGAAACGACAACTTTGATTGGCTAAACAATGTTTTGATTTGGTTGAAGAATGAAAGTTGAAAAGCTCAACTGTTGAATGAATGTTGAAAAGACATTTACCACGACTGAATGACTGAACAGAGATGGGTTTTCAGTGTCTTCTTTTGGGCTAAATAAGGGCTACGACGTGCCCTTATTTATACTGAAAAAAGACATCCATGGACACCAGGGGCCTGTACTATGAAGCGGGTTTAACTGGCTAAGAGGGGTAACTTCGAGAGTAACTTGATCACGTGAGGAGTAACATCCCGACTAACCCATACTACGAAAGGTGGATAGGTTTAGATCAAGGTATGCTGCCATGGTAATTTACTCCACATCTCAAACCTGGTCCGAG
>JBAMYA010000021.1:452600-469542 GCA_037176975.1 Arrhamphus sclerolepis | reverse complement strand
ACATACATATATACATATATACATATGTGTGTGAATAAAAATGAAGATTTTATAATAAATCACAAAACACAAGCTCAGTTTCAGAAAACTTGTGCTCGATCTGTAAAAACATTCTTGTTTTCCTAAATTATGAGCTTGTTTCTAAAAAAAGATGTGTACTTGATTTACTTGAGTGCTCATTTTGGGGAATAGTTCTCTCTTTTCAAAAAAATCATGCTCCCTATATAGTCCCTCATCCTAGGCAGAGCCACGTGTTTTTGACGACACTGAAGTCAGCTTCTGATTCACCAGAAGATTAAAGGGCTATTCTACCACATTTTAGAGTAATAAAACTGAGGAATGTTTGGCATTCAGGGTAAACGACTGACTCATCAAAATTATTCAAATCAAAACAATGCTTTAAGAAGATTACTTTACTTTTATAAATACCAGGCATTATGTCATATTTATGGGGACTAAAGCTAGTTTGTAAGTTAAAGAACATTTAGAGCACCCTGACTGAGCTGGCCTGACTGCCTGCTTCACAAATCAGAAACTGCACTTCACACATTCCTTACTATCCCAGTCATTATCTAATGCAGGTTTAAGCAGTCTAGGTCTTATGGTTTTATATTAGGACCTGGTCTAAGGTGGTCTGACAGCCGAAAAATGAAGAAATGTGATCTAGCTTGCTATTCACACATTGAATAAATGTTTCATAAATCAGAAACTATGTTTGATAAAATTCCTTGCTATCCAAGACATAATCTAATCCGGGTTTCAACAATTTACTTGTTGTGGTTTGTGATCTGGGTCTGTTATAAAATGGTCTCTTTGCTCAAAAATGTTTCGGAATAGCCCTTTAAACTTCTGATTCACAGAAGCTTTAAATCGGAAGATAACTTCAATGTCGTCAAAATGCTTCATGTGGCTCCGCCAGCCAGCATAGGTAAAGGGAATATGATCGGAGCACGATTTATTTGAAAAAAGAGAACTATTCCCCAAAATAAGCACTCAATTAAGTAAACTGAGAAAACATTTTTTTTTAAAAAACAAGCTCAAGATTTAGGAAAATGAGAGCATGTTTTCACAAATCAGGTGCATGTTTTGTGATTCATTGTAAAATATTTCTCCTCATGACCCTTCAGGGGTGCCGTAGATAATGTTAACTGTCTAACATTAAATAATATAGAATATCAACTTTTATTTGCAACATTTTGACATAAAACTACAAGTTGGAAAATTGCATATTTTGTATAATTTCAACTTTTTTCCCCAAAAATCACAAATGTTTGTTCTTAAAAAATGAATCAGTTTTGACAAAAAAATTAGCAACTTTTTCTTGTAAAATCTTTTCCAAACATTTGCTGAATGGTGACCTTTTTAATCAATCGGACAGTCGTATTGAAATTTCCTCAGAAATGTTCTTGTTTTCCATTTATCATTGCAAATTATACAGTAATGTCAGGTGATCAAATATGCAGTAAGGGGGGAATGATCATCATAAGGTCAAGAGGGGAAATATCCCAATAATTTGACTTATCTTGGGGCGCAGGATTTTAAGGTTCCTGACAAGATAGAAAAAAAGCCCCACATCATTCAATATTTGAATAAATATTCAAATAAATGTTCACCCAGGTCTGTTGAGCAGTTCTCTGAATGTATCAGGGCTGGGGTTCAATCCAAATGCAAACTACTCCACTTCCAGCCAAATCAATACTCGTGAGCACAAACAGCGCTCTTTCTTTAAGGCCGTGTAAAACAACGCTGGGCAACATCACTAAAACAACAAATCTGGAAGCCATTGATGGCAGAGCATGGTTTAGGGAATTGTAGTCGTGTTTCTTGGAGCTTTTACATACGAGTGAGACTCATTCCAGCAGAGCAGTTAAAATTTTGACACAGAAAGTATGCCATATGGGAAATAAGAAAGAAAAAAAATATTCCTGCTTCCTTTTCTTTTGAGAGAAAGAGACAGAGAGAGCTGCTCATTTATTGATACACATTATTATTACTTTGGTGATTTTATATGAACCCCAGAGCTGACATATGAAAAATGGATCACTGTATGTTAATATAACAGCCCAATTGCATAAAGATGGTCAGCCTCTGAATTTGATTTATCAGAGCTTTTAGGTAGTTAAGTCCAACCAGAGAGCTGCCATCATGGTGCATGTGGCCTGTCTATGGTTATAACCAATACTGATGGATGATTTATGCATGTTTGCTCTGTATGTTGATGTACGCTGGGAGAGAAATGGGTGCATGTTAAAGTGTGATAAAGTCATCAAAACTGACATTTATTACACATATTTCAGTCTGTTGATGTCTCATGCTTACATGATATATTTGACAATGGAAATTGGTCACCATGTAAGTGTTTTTGTCAATTTTCAAACAATACATCCACAAATGACTGATGAAGAAAAGAGGTAATCTCGTCATCAAGAATTGAATAAACACTAAAAACATCATTTATACTGTAAATAGGAATGCTTAACACATCTAAAACACAAGTCCCCAAGGCTGAACATGAGATGAATTTGACAAACAACTCTTACTTTATTTCATAGATGTGCAGAATATAGATGCTCATGGTGAGAACATCTTTCAAACCCTCACACACAAAGACAAATAGATATAAAAATATATTGACACACTTTGGAATGAATTCAGCTGGCAACTGAAGCACTTTAAAGTGTCTCTTCGCCCCCACTACCAGATATTTATAAGATTCCCAAACTGCCACCATCCAGTGATGCTTTTTTCTGTTCTTTTTATTTATTGATTGAGCGCACTTTTATTTTATATTTGCCATCTTCTTACATTTTATATTTTACAACATACAATTCATCCAAAAATACAGATTTCTAGGGTGCATCTTGGGTTCAGTAATCTAAGGACCAAATATGTGTACTGAGGGACCAGCCAGGGCTCAAGAACCCTAGAGATATTTTTCTCTCTTTCAGACAATTTGCTGCTTTTATCATAAAATTGAGGCTTTTGTCAAGTCACAACATATTGTTGGATATTGCAAATGGAAAGATAAAAAAAGACTTTTCTTTAAGTGTTCTATCTTCTGACCATCGCGTTTATCTGAGCCTGTCGACTGGATGCAACTGTGGGATACCTGCTGGTGTGACTGACCTGCAGTCCGACCCTCCGACCACCACATATTTATATATTTTATATCAGATATCCATCCATCCATCATCTATACCCGCTATTTCCTATACAGGGTCACGGGGGTCTGCTGGAGCCTATCCCAGCTCACTTTAGGTGAAGGGCAGGGGTACACCCGGGACAGGTCACCAGTCCATCGCAGTTTATACCAGATATTTGGATGCTTTTGTACCACATATTATATATTTTTGTCCTTCTCTTTTCTCCGTCCTTCATCCTCTCTGTCCTGTCTCCCTCCTCATGTCTTCCTTTATCCAGCTGGCTATCAGCAGGAGGGTCCCCCCCAATAACTGATCCAGGTTCTGGTCCAGGTTTCATCAATTCAATGAGATCAAACCTGTTTGTAAAACAACTTCACAGCCAGGACTGAAGAACCATGGAAGTATTTTTCTTGCAGAGCTCAGCTTCTTTATCATAAAATTGAGGGTTTTGTAAAATCACAAGCTTTTTTTGTGTATGTCAAAAATGTAAAAAGAAAAAAAACAAAAAACTTTGTTGTTTCAAAAGCAGGGTAAAATGGTGAATTTCGCAATATCACAATTTCTTTTCATAATAAAGAATAGAATAGAATAGAATAGAAAGCCTTTATTGTCATTATACACAGTACACTGATATTTAAAAGAGCAGCTCCATTAAAGTGCACAAAACACAATAAAAAGACTATGTGACAATAAAAAAAGGCTATGCAATATAAATATAAATGAAGTAGTGTATGTCTGGTGGTGCAAATATGTCAGTGTAGTTAACCTAGTGCAAATATGAGTTCAGTAAGTGATAATAAAGAAAGACGAGGTAGCGTATGTCTGGTGGTGCAGTGGTCAGTGCAAATATCTTCTGCACGGTATTTGCCACCCTCTGTACTCGCCTCCTGTCGACCTCCATGCAGCTGGAGTGCCACACTGTCACAACGTAGGTTAGCAGGCTCTCAATGATGGAACGGTAGAAGGTCACCAGCAGCTGTGTGTTTAGTTGCTCCTTCCTGAACATCCTCAGGAAGTGTAGCTGCTGCTAGGCCTTCTTGACCAGTGCTGTGGTGTTGGCCGTCCAGGAGATGTGGGCGGCGAGGGACTCTTAAGGACTCAACTCGCTCTCGCACCGTTGATGATGCGGCTCTGTTCCGCCTGTAGTCCAGGATGAGTTCCTTGGTCTCGGTCTCAGTGCCAGGTTGCTTGATCCACACCACTCATGAAGTTTCAGAATGTTGTCTGTAGACTGCCTTGTTTTCCCCTCTAATCAACCCCACCATCGTTGTGTCGTTAGCAAATTAGGACAGTGACGTTCTCTTGGTGTGTGGGTGAGACGTAGTCAGACGTGTCAAGGGAGGAGGAGGAGAGGTGGGGACCCAGTTTAATCTGCTGGGGTCGATTGACCAGGAAGTCTTTTATCCAGGAGCTTGTGGGTGGTGGGAGCCCCAGGTTGGCTAGCTTGGGGATCAGAGTGTCTGGTAATATTATATTAAAAGCTGAGCTGAAGTCACTGAAGAGCATCCTGATGTAGCTGTCCTGTTGTTCCAGATGACTCACCGCTGAGTGGAGAGTGATGGCTATGGGACCTTCAGTGGATCTGTTGGTCCGATACGCAAACTGGTGTGGGTCCAGGCAGTGTTACCAACTCAGTAAGGAAAATCACTATTGGCTGTCCTGAAAGTGCTAGAAGTTGCTAAATGACGTCATCGCCTAATTTACATAATTGTGGAAGAGACATAAAGTGAGTAAAAAAATACCCTAAATACATTTAGAACTACAAATTAAATTTCTTGTACCAATTATTGTTTTTTTGTTTTTTTTTTAAATGTCACAATTCCAACCCTCCCAATTCCAACCCATTCCAGAGTGCTTATTTCTGTGACCTGAAATAGGGACTCTGGCGGAGTTACTTTTTCTTTTCTGTGTTTTTAAGTAGTTTTAAACCTTGTGATCCACAAAATGTAACAGTAAAATAACATTTTTAACCACCATAACGTTGTTAACAAACTACATTAACAATCTAAATGGACCAAAAAAAGACAACAGAAAAAACTTTGGAAAAATTCTGGAAACTAGTTTGATCCTAATTCAGGCTAATCGGTTGTTTTGTTTTGTTTTATTTTTTTCAGACATCCCCGTACTACGAATACTGTGCTGGTTCACAGAAAGAGTGGGTCATTCTTTGTGGTCAAGATTCTCTAGCAGGTTCAGCAACTGTAGCACTTGACTTAACGCAAGCTGCGTTACAGTCCGGGGCTACGGCGGGAGCAGCAGCTTCTCTCAAGCCCGATTCATATGCAGTTTGGACGCGTAGGAGTGAACATCTAGTATGACAGCAGCTGGGGGCGACTGCCGCGTGAGGACTATCCGCTGCCTGTGAGCGCTTTGGCACGGGCGAGGTGCTGCCTGTTGAGAGTAAGAGTGATACGCGCTTTCACGCCAAACAGTCGTCATAAGTCTCCAATAATACCAGAAAAAGTCGCCAGATTTGTCGCTAGTCGCTTAAAGTCGCTAAGGGGGTCTGAAAAATCGCTAAATATAGCGACAAAGTTGCTAAGTTGGCAACACTGGGTCCAGGGTGGGGGAGAGACAGGCTTTAATGTGTAAAGCAAATTTTTGTGATTTTGTGATTTCACAAAAATTGCAACCTTTATCATAAAATTGAGACACTGTTGTAAAATTGCAAATTTTGCAAGATGTAGACCCATTTTTTTAAACAACCAAGACTTTTTATCATCACAGATGTCACCAAACTTTAATTTAAAATGATTAATTTAAAACATTTTTTTGTTGTAAAATATCAACTTTTTGAAATATTTTAAATTTATAATTCAAATCTAAACAAATATATTACTAAATACTAAAAATACTAAATATTAATACTACAAGCTAAGTCAAAATGCTCAAGTTGGAGGAAAAGCCAGTGAAAACAGGTGTGTTTGTAATAATGATTTAAAATTATCAGTGCTCGGTGCAGATCTGATAATAAAGGGCAGACAGATTTTTCCTATCCTGATCCTCATGACCAAGCTATAGAATGAAAATACAAAAAAAAGACAAACACGCTACAGCATGTGACTAAAAATGATCTAATTTAATTACACTAAGCCTTTGATTCATAATTATTTCAACAAATGAGTCCAAAAATCAATGTTGTTGCCTAAATGACACCAACAAACTGCTGCTGCTGTACGGTGGGAATCTTTCAATCTGCCGTCTCAGAGAAGCTTCCAAGCAACATTTATTTTAACTCTACTGATGATCGTTCAGACACAGCAGAGGTATACGTGTGCACGTGCAAACTTCCTCTTTCCTTTTCCTCCGGATCTTCTTGTCAGTATCACAACGCTCACCCATCACTCACCAGCTTTCTTTCTCCCTCTCCTACACTTCTTCATCATACTCTCCTCTGCCTGTCCTCCAGTCTCTGTCTTCCTTTTGTCTTTGCATTTCTCAGCTCCTGCTTCGTTAGCCAGCAGGCATCTGCACAGTCTACAGTTAATGAGACAGCAACAATTCCCTCTCTTCTTTTTTCCACACTGCATGCTGGGAGTTTTCTGGAGAGAGTGAAGGTGGTAGGTGACTTTGTGGAGATCATGGATGGTAGTTGGGATGTTTTTTGGGCTGTTTTTGTTTTAATTACTTCTAAAATGGTTTAATGACACAAAGATAAGCATAGTTTGGTTTATGAGTGGGGTTAACAAACTTGCACACTAGGGGGGATTTTCTTCTTTTATTTTTTAACATGGCATCCTTATTTGTCAAAGGTCCGCATCTCTTGTGTCTTAGACATGGAGTTGTGGCTGACACTTATTACAATGTGGAGCACGTTCTCCTTCCTGTATGAAAACAGAGCTTTGGTAAATATGTTGTAAATGGGCCTTCTATGAAAATATCTGTTTTAGCATCTGTGAAAACTGAGCATTTGGTGCCCAAATGGGTTGAGAAAGGCCTGGTACTGGCGGATGATTTGTAGTATTGACACATGTGATTGGTGTCACCATCCATTGCTCCATTAATGTCCTCTTCTCCAGAACTGAGTTGATTTGGGAGTCACTCAGGTAAACTAACAGATAACAAAGGTGACAGATGAAAGTCTTTTTGAAGCGGGGGACCACGAGTCCTCATGCATGTTTTACATTAGCAGTTGTGTGTGTCTCTACTTGTAAATGTTTAATCCTGCAGAACCTGCTGACCAGCAGGAGGGTCAACAAGAAGGACGACAACAGACAAGGAGCAGAAAAATACATCTGAACGTCGCTGACTGGTGACCTGTTTTTCTGAGGTGTTAGTGTTCCACAACTGATTGATATATATATGTGTATATATATATATATACATATATATACATATAAACATATGTATGCTTCGACTCTGAATTCATTCCATACTATTGCTGGAATAAGAAAAATGTTTTTATCATCCTTTTTGTACATAATGATTGTGTGTGTGACTCATTGCTTATAATTATGTCCTTACAGAAAGTACAATGTTTGCTCAGCATCCTGCAGGGAGAGGCTGTATTTAGATCGGCTGATAAACTTTTTTTACTGCACATCTGTACTCATATATTGCTGCTCATGCATCATAATTACTAATTAATTTGTGTGTATTCGGTAAACTGATGAACTATCAGCTGTGTGAGCCAACCCTTGAGACCACCCCAAGCTGGTGAAAAACAAATATTAAAAGCTAACAGTGCATTTGCATTTCCTTTATAATAAGAAAGCTGAAGTAGTTATTGTCATTGTTATTATTATATGCACTCTGCATCATTGACATAAACATAGACTAACTTCTCTTTGCTTTGGTTGATATAATTAAGTTATTTTACTGTATTTCTGGGTGGCACATTAAGATTAGATTAATCTAAATAATCTAGCTTTATTCCAGTTCCTTTTCGGATTTTATCAAATTCTCGATTGGTTTCTTTCCTCAAGTCTTTATCGTTCTCAACTAAAACAGGCAGGGTCCTGTATTTTGTCTCTTTTTATGTGAAAAACTTTAGTTTGGGGCGGCAATGTTATTATTACAGGGACAGCAATTGATACCATCATAGCAAGACCCCAGTTATTTTGTTTAATATCATTAAGACTTGGTGAATGCATAAAAAAGAAAACAGCACAGTGAGTTAATCTAGTAGAATATAAAACAGCAGAAAAATTTGCAGTTCCTGTGAAAGGTAATAATTCAGTGGAAATTTGGCCATTTTTCTTCTTTGTCAGTAATTGCTTGCAACAAGGAAAAACACTGAATTGCGCCAGCCTTATCTCAACCCTGCACCAACAGCAGCATTAGTGTCACATTCACTCGCAAACAAGTATATGGATTCAGTAGTCACCTCCACGTGTTGTAGAAGAGCAGGGGGATGTTGAGGCCCACGGTCAGCCACTCCTGAGCACACAGGAACATGATGCAGAACAGCCCATGGATGGAGTACTCAGGGAGAACCAGCTGCAAGACAAAGACAGTGCTGAACTTCCATATTAAAAACACGCCTCTGGATGATTTCTTTATTGCACCTATCTTTGGGTGAAAGGTAGGGGTACACCCTGGACAGGCAGGTGTTTGGAAAACATAGCAGTTAAAATTTGGAAAACGTCATATTCTAGGTTAAGATACACTTAACAACTGTGGTGAAATGTTAAAAGGCACAAATCTACCTTCTTCAACCAAGTTGTAGGGGTGAAAGTAAGTCGATACGGTACAGTACTGTGTACCACTAAAAGATTTAGTTGCAGTATGCAGTACCAGGAAGATGGGAGAGCGGCTGCCTGCTATAAAGCAGTCATTCAAAACCAGTCAGGCCCGCACTCTGGATCAGAAAATAGATCCACTAGCAATGTGCAGTCTTGAAAACTACTTTGTCCTTTTCAAAATTCCTTTTAACTCATTCCAAATTATTTCTGTCCTTGCTATGTTTTAGTTCATGCTAGACGGAGCCTTGGTGGAGTGTCTCCCTCTCTTCTGCATCTTGCCCCTTCCCCTCAGAGAGAGAGCCTTTGAAATGTGTACCACGTGTTTAATGTTATTATGTTTGTTAGAAAATGTACCAATTAAAATCAGCAGGAGAGTAATCAGTTGTGTTTCATCTAATATACGATAAAGAATGGCTCGGAAAAGAAATCTGCTTATGAGTTAACGACTTCATTCTGCAGTACATAAGGTGCGCAAGCATGGCTACTTCCAAAATGCAGCAGTTGCTATGGGGATCGGTGCATTTGTTTTAATGCACTGGGACCTTTTTTTACACTTTGAGTTTTTGCTCGTGACCTCATGATCTGTTCTTGGAAATTTGTATTCTGGATGTTTGTCAATGTTTCAATTAAAGAAATAGTGCTGTTCAGTGTTTTTAATTCCTACCTACTCCAGGCCTACAGGTAGCCTACAGTAAAATACTGAAATATTTTTATTTGTTTGGGTTACGACTTTGCCTTTTTGAAATGCATGAAGTGAGAGAGAGATGGAGGTTTTGATAATAGTGCTGGCAAGAATTTAAAACTACTTTCACTCCTGCCAAGCTGGTCATGATGATGGACACCATAACAGTAATACCTTCTGAGAGCATTAAATTACGTTTTTATCGATGCTTTTTCAGATGCTGAGAGACTTCTACTAATGCAGTGATACTAACATTTGCACTACACAATTTTTTACAGTCATATAAGATTACGTTGAATCGTGGATACGACAAAATAAATTTAAGGGCTCTAAATGCAGCATCATCACATCATTAGTAGATTGCTGCTGATGTGCTAATGTACTGATGACTCGAAAGTTAGTGTTGTCGTAGCGGTGTTTGTGTGCTTTGAAAAGAAAATAAATAAAATCTTCATTATTTGTGCATTTTTCTTCCCGTTGTATCTGGCACTGTTGTTGCTAGGCTACTATGCTGTGTAGACGTGTGAAGTCGGTGCATTAGCACATTAGCAGCAATTTGCTAATGATACAATAATGCAGTTAGGCTAATAAGATAAGTGTTCTTTTTTGATCACTATGACACCTGAAATACACTTAGATTTATTTCTGTTGCAGCTTTGATTCAATGTATGTCCAATTACACAGTGTAACATGCTGCAAATTAATTATCTATGAATTTCATGTTGTGCAGTGTGACTTGAATTAATCTTGTAAGTCTGTAAAATTTGTATTGTCCCTCCTCCAGCATATGGAGGAGGGGAAAGACAAGACTATAAATAGGCCCTAACCCTAGTTGTCAAAATAAAACAAGAAGTAAATTTAACCACAACAAAAAAGGACAAAAAGACAAAAGCCTAGAAAACCCCTCGGGAAAATGAAGGTCCAAATCCTGACGGTGTGTGAACATGAAGGATTGGGAGTCAGTTGGCATTATTGCGTTCATTGTTCATGTATCATTTGTTTTACTTTCAGAACTCCATGAAAGAAGCAGAGCCACATTTAGGTAAACGAAAGGGCATCTGGTGAACAGATGCCACATTATCATATTAATGCTCAACGGAGAAGGAAAACACCTCAAGCGTCATCATTAGCATTCAAATCCGTAGCTGAGCCTATATTTAACTACTGCAAATCTGTCTGTCTGCCTGCTTCCTACACCCATCCAGATTATGGGGATCTTAGCCTCACAACTGGCATTTGCACATTGATGGCAGAACTCCATGGTTACCATCGTTAGTAGAACTGAACAGTGGAAGGCAGTATATGCTACCAGTTAGCAATACAATAAAGTTTTATATATATATATATATATATATATACATATACACATCATGGGTGACATATCAGAGTTCAAAAAAGGACAAATTGTATCCAGGATAATGTCGGCATACCACCAAGAAGGACGAACCACATCCAACAGAATTAACTGTGGACACAAGAGGAAGCTGTCTGAAAGGGATGCAGACAGACTACAGCTGACCAAATCACGGCAGAATTAAATGTGCACCTCAACTCTCCTGTTTCCACCAGAACTGTCCGTCGGGAGCCCCACAGGGTCAATATACACAGCCGGGCTGCTATAGCCAAACCTTTGGTCACTTGTGCCAATGTCACACGTCGGTTTCAATGGTGCAAGGAGCGCAAATCTTGGGCTGTGGACAATGTGAAACTTGTATTGTTCTCTGATGAGTCCACCTTTACTGTTTTCCCCACATCTGGGAGAGTTACGGTGTGGAGAAGCCCCAAATAAGCGTACCACCCAGACTGTTGCATGCCCAGAGTGTAGCATGGGAGTGGATCAGTGATGGTTTGGGCTGCCATAGCAGCATTCCCTTGGCCCAATACGTCACTGCCAAGGACTACGGAACCATTCTGCAGGACCATGTGCATCCAATGGTTCAAACATTGTATCCTGAAGGCAGTGCCGTGTATCAGGATGACAATGCACCAATACACACAGCAAAACTGGTGAAAGATTGGTTTATTGAACATGAAAGTGAAGTTGAACATCTCCCTTGGCCTGATCTATATCTGAAATATATCTGAAATATCTCTCAGATCTAAATATTATTGAGCCACTTTGGGGTGTTTTGGAGGAGCGAGTCAGGAAACGCTTTCCTCCACCACCATCACGTAGTGACCTGGCGACTGTCCTGCAAGAAGAATGGCTTAAAATCCCTCTGACCCCTGCGCAGGACTTGTATATGTCATTCCCAAGACGAATTGACGCTGTACTGGTCGCAAAAGGAGGCCCTACACCATACTAATAAATCATTGTGCTCTAAAACCAGGTGTTTCAGTTTCATTGTACAACCCCTGCATATATACATATTTAAAGTCATTAAACAGCGTATCTGTGAGTTTCAGGTCTGATTACGCTCCAGAAAGTGAATTTTGTTTTTCTAAAGTCCTGTGATGGATTTACTTCCATGTTTAGACTCATTGCCTATTGACCATCAGGCACCCTGACATTACCCTGAGGAAGATTTCAGTAAACTTGGGAACTCAGTTTTCCCTTCATGATGGCAGCAAAGAGCCCAAACCATGATACTCCACCATTGGGACATTTTTGTGATCTTATTGCTCCGTACGTTTAGCGAGTAATCTTCCTGAACAATTCAACTTTAGTTTTTTCAACCTACAATCAGATTTTGGAAAAAAAAACAATATATTGTTGTTATTATTATTATTATTATCCATCCATCCACCCATCCATCCATCCATCCATTTTCTATACCCGCTATTTTCTGTTCAGGGTCACGGGGGTCTGCTGGAGCCTATCCCAGCTCACATTGGGCGAAAGGCAGGGGTACACCCTGGACAGGTCGCCAGTCCATCGCAGTATTATTATTATTATATTTATTATTGTTGTTGTTATCATTATTGTTATTATTTTTATTATTATTATTTTAATTTAAATAGTAAAGTATTATAAAAATCAATATAAACTGAAATTCCATATGTATGTCATCATTTTGTCTTTTATAAAGCTCTACGACATATTGCAAACTGCTATGATGCTTTCAAATATATATGGAAGGGCATATATTTTTCCAAAAGGCAATTATTTAAACGTAATGCTAATTATTTTAACTGTTTTTATGCTGGATTATTCCAAATTACCAGAGATGGTCATCACTTGATTGGTGTGCCTTTTTGTGCCCATCATTTGAGAGTTTTAGTGCAGACATTATGTTGCACCATGATTCTTTCACAATGTAGGTTAAAAATTGATTATTGAGTCACAATACTGCAGAATGAAAGCCTTCACAACTAGGTTTGAAGCTTTTTTGTGTGTCAGAATAAATTGATGAATTATCACGTCGAATAAATAGAACTATAAGTCTCCCATAACAAACACTGAGTGCACATACCATGAAATAATGAAAATCCACAGTTAATAAATCATCAAGTAATGAATATGCGCATGTGATTAATTAAAACTCAAATCTGCTGGAGTGGACTCTCAGTCATCCAGGTCATGGTAACTCTCAAACACTTGAATTAAAGCAACTGCACTCGTTTTTCTTTCACCTTCCATCTAAAAGACTTTGTCAGTTCAAACTGCCTGGTGGAGTTTCAAGCTGATAAACTGTGAAGTCACAATGATCTTACCTTTATTCCTGTGACTCTTTTGTCTACTGTAAGTCATGGACCTGGTTTTGGTCACTTGTAAAGATATGTGGTTTACACTTGTACTATATTAAAAATGTTTATATTTGAGCCTTTCTGTGTGGAGTTTGCATGTTCTCCCCGTGCTTGCGTGGCTTCTCACCGGGTACTCTGGCTTCCTCCCACAGTCCAAAGACATGCTCCTCAGGTTAATTGTGAATGGTTGTATATCTACATGTGGCCCTGCCATGGACTGGCGACCTGTCCAGGGTGTACCACTGCCTTTCGCCCGGAGAGAGCTGGGATAGACTCCAGCAGACCCCCGTGACCCTGCACAGGAAACAGATGATGATGATGATGATGATGGATGGATGGATGGATGGATGAGATTTTGTCAAAAACTGAAAGAAAAGATGTAATATTGCAAAATCTTCCACTCTACAACATTTTTTAAATAAAAAACTTTAAATGATTGTATGAGGAAATTTGTAATTTGGTACAAAAGCCTCAGTTTTACAAAACTTGCAAATGTTTTAGAATTTGAGATTTTATGACAAAATTCACTAATCCAGGAATGAGCAACTGACAACATAGCTGGTTGTGAAAGTAAAGAATAACCAGCCTTTTAATGGTAACCTGGTGACAATGTGGCCCAGGATGGAAAGAGTTTGACACCCCTGCTTTAGAGTGATCTCAGCTGGATGTCTATTTCTAGGAAGAGTCGCTGCAGTACTAAACTTTCTGCATTCCTTGATATATTGCCTAATTGTGAACTGATAAACACTTTGTAATTACTCTTTCCACCCTCATGCAGATCAGTTTACACTTAATTGTCTGTCCTCAGTATTCTCCATTTTGAAAGGCATGTTCAACATCAGCAGGTACACTTTGTAGGAAGAGTAAAATGTTTGGCCGTTTTTTATCAGTCAAAGTAGCTCTAAAACACAGCAAGTGTGTAAACTAGTAACTTTTGTTAAAGAAATTAGTCTATGTGTTGACTTTCCTCCAGCGTTGTTTGTTTGTGTTCAATAAATGCACATCAAAGTATATTTGATTTTCTGTTATCAATGTGAGTTAGAATAGAATAGGACAGAATGCAGAAGAATGATGAAGATGAATATCATATCACATTTATGGACAATAAATGCAGAATAGATGGGTCTTTTGCCACTGAAGGTGTGAAGGACCATCCAGAAGATGCAGAACTGCAGTGCCACACATTATATTTCTCTTTCAGTACTTTATGGTGGTAGTAATATGACATCCAGGTGCCATAACTTTAGAAAACTACTTTGCTCAATACTACTTTTGATTAGCAATAAAATGTGTTTCTGTGGCCCTTCAGGTGTTGCATTTCACACTTCCTCCTCACGTTTTCTGAAACTGGTCCACATATACTACCAAAAGCATTCCAGTCTCGATCTCTCTCCTGCTTGTAAAATTACTGCCAACCTCTCCGGACTATTGTGAGCAGGCTTTATTTAGGTCAGATCTCCTGTGGGCGCTTGGAGAAGCTTTTATACCCAACAATGATTTCTTCACAAGAACTTTGCACGGTTTCAGTGCTTAGATGCCCATTGAGACACAGCTGAGTCACAGGACTGAGGGAGGATGTCCCAAGGTAATGCATATGAAAAGAAAAGGGGAAAAAAGGGACGAAACCTGATTGTATACATGTTGATTACCGAGCAATCTTCCAGTCTTCCCAAGTGGTTTCCTTTTCTTTGCCGGGGTAGTTGGATCAAGTGTTTTGTGTTTGTTCAAGGGAGGGTAGAAAAGGTGGCGTTGAGGTGACTTTTTAGCACCTGACAATGAAATGTTTTCATCATCAGACAGTGACGCTCTCCTGTCTTTGTTTTTTCCTCTCAGTTTGTCCCTGTCTCCTTCTAACACCAGACTCTTTTTGTTTTATATTTGATTCTTTCCGCAGGGTTATCCACTCCCAGCAGTAAAGACCCCAAGTGTTTATTGAACTGCTCATCATGTAAGTTTACAGCTCTTGTATCTGATGCCGAGTTTCTGGCTTTGCCATCATTCGCAGTCACAGTGTCTTCTCACATTCCTTCGGTTATATTGTAACCTGCCTGGTTGCTTTTTGCGGATTCCTGCATCTTTAAAAGTTGTTAGTCTGCTTCTGTTTGAGTCATTAAATGTGGACAGGATATAAATTTATTAACTACTGTAAAAGCACACAAACACACTTAATGATATTGAGGTGATTAATGACATTTAAAGATGATGTAAAAACCATATTGGAAACTGGTTGTAATAACACAGCATTTACAAGTGGGAACAATAACATTCATCTTTGTTTATTAGGCATCAGGGATTGCAGATTTACTGGCAGGGAGAGGATAATTTATTACAAGTATAAAGTCCTTCTGATTTAAAAGTGCACTTCATTTAGTATTGCCTCTCTTGGAAGTTTAAATTTTACTCATGGCCAGATTAGCTTCCAATGGGGCCTTGAACACTTTCACACTAAGAAATATTTGGACACCATTATTCATTATGTGCAGTTGTTGTATATTGAAAGCCTTCACTGAACACTTACATCTGAAAAGCCCCCAAAAAGTTGCTTTTGTCGTGTGTGTTGTTTTTTTTACCATATAAATGTCAGTTGGGTGTCTTGGATTTTGGTTCTCTCAAAGAATGTAAGGATGTTGATAATTTATGAGTTTAAAAATGAATTTGCTTGAAATGATGGTCTGAATAGTAATGTTTACATGGGCAAAATTTCTTAATCACATTAAAAATGTTTGGAAATATAAATTTCAAATCCACTGTTTATATGCGCACTAAATCAAACAATCTGATGCCGGGCATATACATGCACCACACTTTATTCTGAATAGCTGCATTTTAACATGTGCAGAGTTGTCTAATTTCCCTAAAATAACCGCAGAAAAAGAAGTCATACTTCCCGCCCGTGCCGTAAAAACAAAGCAACAGACAAAGAAGTGGCTCTCTTAAGGTTTCCAGTAAGAAACTAGTCTCGGCAACAGACCAGTTGTGCTTCGCCCCGGCCATGTTCACGTGTTGTCACTCAGTAAGAAATGCAAAGGCGTAAATGCGTGACATTGATGTAGAGCATACATTACAGTCAGGCTAATTTTTCCCCAAACAGAAAGTCATGACCTGAAGAAGTGTGGATGCTGTTCGGAATTGGCATAAACCACAACTCTCGATTGGAGCACAATTTCTTTCCGACTGAGCTGAATCTAATCAGAATCTTCCAATTGACATGTTTTACATGACTCATTTTTATTCTGATCAGCCATTTATTTTGAATATTTGTGTTCATATAAACATGTCTACTGACTGTACATAGCTTCAATATATCCATATGAATGAATTAATTATGACATCAAATGAGTAAGTATGACCACACCAAATTTCGTATTTGTATCTTTAGTGGTTGTTGAGAGATTGACATGTGTCAACTGTAGCACCCCATTCTGCTGGATTTCTACAAAATTTAACTTGCTTCCAAAGAAAGTGGTATATATGCCAAGTGCCAAGTTTGTTGACATTTTAACATTGCATTCAGAAGATATTGATATTTGAGTAGTGATGGGTGTGTAGCTATAAAATACATTAACAAATCAAAATTTAGAAAAAGTAGTTTGTATGAGGCATCACGGTGGCTTAGTGGTTAGCACTGTTGCCTCACAGCAAGAAGGTTCCTGGTTCGAGCCTCCACAGGTGTGGAGTTTGCATGTTCTCCCCGTGCTTGCGTGGGTTCTCTCCGGGTACTCCGGCTTCCTCCCACAGTCCAAAGA
>JBAMYA010000021.1:413332-433360 GCA_037176975.1 Arrhamphus sclerolepis | reverse complement strand
CTCTTTTTTTCTTTTGTTTCCTTTTTTTTCTTTTAGTCCTCTGACAGAATCATGTTCAAATAAAGTTTGTTAGATTAGACTGTCAGGAGGGTTGAAGTACACTTTCACCCACACTTTCACCTATGCACTAGGAAATTGCTGCAAGATCAAATTGCATATAAAAGTTAAAAGTTTTTCTTTTGTTTTTTTTGTCAATCTTGACACTAAACCACAGCATATATGCAGACAACAAGTAATCACTAAATTCTGGGTGAAAATGATCCAATGCTTGTGAAATAATCAGTCCATGAAGCAAGATTTTATTATTGCTTGCAAAAAAGAAAAAAGAATCTTTTTCCAGCTTAGATCTGATAGGTGTTCAAGAATTTTAGATCAGATTACTAAAGAAATTTGAAAACTGCTTCTCTGAAAGATTTTCTACAGCACAGTAACAAACAAATACTAGCAAATATTTCTCAGTTGATCCCTGAACCCGGCCAGGGACATGGCTACTCAGAAGTCAAAGAGAGTATTACTCATGTGTGTTTATGTGGCTGCCTGAAAAAAAAAAATCTTATTGTAAAAGTGAAAAATAAAGGCTGGAATCAGAGAGAAGCACATCAGATGAATGCATCGTTGCTACAGGAAATGAAGAGGCCAGCATTTCTTCATCTGCAGCAGATGAGTGGATTCCCTCTTTCTGATCACATTTGCATATTTTATAAAAACTACTGGAGAGAAATGATATGTGACAGATATCACTGCCCTGCTGGCCTCAAACAGGATTCATGAGCTCACTTTTAACTGACATACATCTTGGGAAAATAAACACATGATAATATATTTCTATATTGGACACGGGCATCATTAATTCATTCATCATTTAATTGTTGAATTTCTATTGGTATTCACTTTTATGCAGATAAAATATCCCTGAATAAATATCTTGATAATAGAAACCTGTCGTTTTATTTGACCAAATCTGTCAGAAATATTATTGCAAGGTTGCATGAATTGAGCACTGTGAGGTTTTTATTACATTTCTTTAAATTGAAATTTTAAAGCCACAAAAGGATTTTACAGGATTCACGTATTAAGGCCTTATTTAAACAGAATCTTGAACTTATGTGATTTCAAATTCAGTTCGATGCAAAAATACTTTATTCATCCCCGAAGGGAAACTGACTAACAGGTAGGTGTTCAAGAGAATTAAATAAATATATTGAATTAAATAACCTCTGAGATTGTCCATTATTTGATTTTTTTAAAAATCCTCCATCAAATGAGAAATAAAGATCTTAATAAGCAGTTGTTTGTCAAAAACTTGACAACTTGTTTTAGAACACTGCATAAGTCTTGAAATGCATTTGTAAATGTCATTTTAGGTTTGAATGACTCAACGCAGAATCAAAAAATGTATGTGTATGTTGTAAAATATGTATGTATTACCTTATAAGCAACAAACTGATTGTTGCCTTGCACGTATTTTAAGTCCTGACCTAATAATAATGAGAATAATTCAGAAAAAAAAGTACAGTTCTCCCTTTTAATTCATGGGAGAATTTTGTCACTAAGACAAATGAGGTCAGACTTTGCTGCCATCCATAGGTTAGGGTGACCTGATGCTGAAACATCAATATGACCAAAATGTGCCCTTACTTCAATGTCTACATCATCAGGTGTCAGGTTTCAGCAATAAGGCTAATGGGATGATTTGGCTCACAGTCAGGTGCAGATGTGTATGCCAGAATGATAGAAGTGAAAAAAAACCACACATATGTAAAGAAGAATTTACTCTTTTGCAAACACAAACTACCTTTTATTAATACTATATACATACATATATATGTATATATACACACACACACACACACACATATATGTATATACAGTTTTTAAAAATCCAGTGATAAACATGTGAAAAACAAAACAAACAAACTACTGCAAATCATGGATATGTAAAAATTGTATTCCTCTTTCAAACTTACAACTGTTTAAATAGATTATCCCAAAATGGCTTTGTGTCAATTTTCATGGAATTGCAAGGAAAAAAAAAAGTTAAGTGAATGTGCAGAAAATTTCCCTTCTTTACATGATTAGTGTCAAAACAGCTTGCAGGCATGAACAAATCAGATGTAAAATGGTGATGGGTGGGGGGTATTGAAGAGCTCTACAAAAGTAGTCCAGCTATAAATTTTAATGTCAATCACCACTTAATATACGCTCAATCTCCTCTAGTCTCCTCAATGCAGCTGCCCTTTTTTCCTCTATGTCTTTAATCTCTTTTGTGGACTTATCCTTAGTTCGCTTACCAGACTGGATACCGTCTGAGGACTCTGCCTCGTCCGCCCCCCCACCTCTGAGGTTTTCTGCAGAGGATTTCCGTGCATTCTTCCCTTCACCAGCCCCCTTAAGGTTAGTGGCACCCCTCCCTTCCTTCACACCCGCAGAAACCTCTTCCTTTGCTCCCTGTGGCTTTTCTTCTTTCGTTGAGGCGCTGGTTCCCTCCCCAGAGAAAAGTGGTTGTCCTGCTGCACTCATGGCCGCCATTTTACCACGCACAATGCTCAGGTGACGGCGCACATACTCCTCGTTGGGCGCCAGAGCCAGCGTTTCCTCGAGGCAGCGCTCGGCCCGCGGCAGGTCCCTCTCCTCGAAGTAGACCACGCAGAGGTTGTGCTTGCCCTGGACGTTGGTGGGGTCCATGCGTAGGATGCGCTCAAAGCAAGCTTTGGCACCATTGGTGTCCTTTTTGTGGTTCATGAGGATGTCGCCCTTCAGGATGAGGCCTTTAATGTGCTCTGGGTGGTGCAGCAGCAGCTCGTCCAACACGGGCAGCGCGTCCGTCTCACGTTTGGACTGTGAGTAAAGCAACGCCAGGTTGAACAGGGCGCTGCGGAAGCCTGCCTGCAGACTGATGGCTTTACGCATCCAGCGCTCAGCTGCTGCGTTTTCGTTAGCGTCCATGGCCAGCATGCCAAGGTTGAAGTAGCCATTGGCATCATCGGGCTCCTCCTCCACGTAGGTGAGGAAACGATGGTTGGCCTCAGGCCAGAACTTTGGCTCACCTGTCACAGGAAGCAGACACAAAGGACATCATTGTAAGCTCAAAAGAAAAATGTTGTGTTTCTATGTAAAATAAACAAGTCATACGACAAACTTCATTTCCATTAGCGGGGGTTTGGGTTAATTTTCTATGGACCCTGGAGCGGCCCTGCAACTAGAACTGAGGGAACTTCTATGGGGCCAAACCCTGTCCCTGTCATTATTAAGGTACTCAACGCGGCTCTGACAAATGCTGCACAATCGAAAACATTTGCATGTATTTATATATGCAGCAACAGATGAGTTATTAGCTTCTGCTTCATACAGACTATTTGGTTAAGAGAAGGCAACCCATTTTCCAGTTATATTTGTTGATCGTGTATTAAATTTACACCAAACAGACTTCAACAAGAAAGTATGCACTATGAGGTATAAGCTAAAAAACTGGAATGACAACAAGACTTGTGAACCAACAGGCCTACTTAAAGGCTTGATGGAGTTGTCTTTCTGTAACTTCATGTAAATTAGCATTTAAATTGGCATCTCAGGCTATTAACATTTGGAGTGTGAATGTATGGCACTTGTCAAATAACATTTTAGTGTTTTGTTTTGTTTTTTGAGAGAGCGAGAGAGAGAGAAGCGTGCATACCTGGCAGTGGTGCGCAGGTACACTGTTGCAAATCTGACAGGGTTCGACTAACAGATTAACAGCTGCCCAACTGCCCAGTGCATGTACACACTTGATTCAGGCAGCAACTTACCTTATGGCAGCTGTCTGACGGGACAACCAACTTTTATTGTTGTAATTTATTTCTAGGGCTGGGCACATTAAATGTGTTATCAATGTGTTAATGCTTGAAAAAAAAATGCAGACAATTATTTTAACGTGCATTAACACACTTTTTTAGGCCTACTTTTACTTGAAAGTCTATTCCTCAGAACACAGACACCATGGTTCACGGAAAAGAACTGGCGGGGATTGATAAACTGAGAAAGGTATGTAAATCTATCACGGACATTTTAATTAAACCTCTTAACCTCTTCCAGAGGGTGGAGCTGATGGAAGAGGGGGGCGGCATTATTTGGATCTGGATTCTATTGGAATTAACTGAATTTAACTGAAAGTGAAGAGAGAAGAGCAGTAGTAACAAAAGGAAAAATGTGAGCAACGATAAAAGGTTTTGTGCTGCTTGCTTTGTTTTTCAGGATGCAGTTGAATGAGACTTGTTGAACTTTTAACACCTCAGAGCAGAAGAGATAAATCAACATTTGGCATTGTACAAAGTTAGGAGGCTGTATAAAACAGCAATGATTTAGTATTCTCATAAATCCATATTTTATTCACAACAGAGGACAGAAAGCACAGACCATGAAACTTTGACCAATTTATAAAAGATGTTAGCTCATTTTGAATTTTATGGCAGCAGAATGTCTCAAAAGTTGGGAACATCTACAGCTAATTAGGCTAAGGCAGGTATGAATGCTACGACGTGAGCTGACACGTACCTCTCCAAATGTAACTACATGATGCAGTGATGCGTTTTCAACACAAATAGTTTGCGGCAATGCCTGTAAAAACGACTGATGCTCAACATTTATGACCTCTAATTAGTGTAAAATATACTTTATTTGCTCTGTTGCCATATCTGAGATACATAAAGGAAGTAAACTAAATGAATCTTAGCACCGCGAGCTACAGCTCTGAAGAAAGAGCCCACACTGCCACCTAGTGGTTGATGATAGAATTACAGAATGGTGCAAACAATAATGCACAATTATAAACTTCAGAGACAGTGTAGGGACAGTGCGTTGCTGCGACGCAGAAGCATGTATCAGCCTTAACTGGCAACAAGTCAGTGACATGATTGGGCTTGGAGAGGCACTGCCTCAGAAGTAAAGATGAGCAGAGTTCCAGCAGCCTGTAGGCCTGGTCGCAGTAACTAACACACTGTGATCACTTGACAAATACCGCGGTTATGATCTCATTACCGTCATTTCTCGTTACTGTCTTGAAATGATGAAACCATTTCTGAATAATCACATTATTGGCTGTTGAAAGTCATGAATACTGAAAATATTATCAAAATGACTTAATACTGTATTTTCAATAGATTCAAGAGAATCTGGAGAGATTTCTGTGTGACATGGCAAAATTAAACTCCCTGCTGGCAGCAAAGCAACAACAAAACATCAGATTCTGCCACGGAAAATCACTGCATGGACTCAGGAACACAGATCTTAGAATAAACACAGTATTCAGAAGAATGCAGCGTCCATACAACACTGTAATCATTCATCAGTTTTTTTGTTTTCATTATACACAGCATCACAAACTGTCAACAGATGTAAATCACTTGATTGATGGACTACAATGAACAAACTCAATATCTTTAATGAGGAAAAAGAAACACCTACATGAAATTATATAAACATGTTCCAGTTCAAGTTTAGCCTTCAAAATATCATAAGACCTTTGATTGACCTGCAAGTTTCAACTTGGGTGGAAATGCCAACATAAAATGCTTGATGTTCCAGTCAAACCTGCTGTCAAGTAAAACGTCTTATTTAAAGTTTTCATTGTCACTGTGTCAGTGAAGCGTGACCTGACAGCAACTTGGCAGCATTTGAGCACGCTGGCTTCATTTCATCATAACAGATAATTCTTAAGAAAGTGGTCACACCCTAAAAGGTAATATCAGGTCACTTTGTTCATCACAGGACAATAAGTGACAAAGAATGCTTTGCATAAACAAGCACAGTCTTGCTTTTCAATTAATTGAACACTGCATTAATGTCACTCAGATGGAGAAACGGGGACCTTTGAGGGATGACAGTACAACCTGATGCTCAGATTTTAACATATTTAACTTACCAGACTCTTGCATGAGAAGTGCTGAATTGAAGAGTGCCAGCTTGTGTCGTGGGTTGAGCTCCAAGGCGTGGTTGAAGTTCTTCAGGGCCTCAGATGGGTCCTTCATCTCGATGTTGACGATGGCCAGGTTATACCACAGGTCAGCGTTGGCGCGATCGAGCTCTAAGGCTCTGAGGTAGGCATCACGGGCCTCGGTCAGCTTGTTCATCTTCAGAAGCAGCTCCCCTCTAAAGTCAGAAACAAAAAGTCGAACAATTCCATCCAATTTACTGTTGAAGAGTCAGGTCTGAAATAAATATCATCAGTATTAATAAAACAAACTTCCATTCCATTCCAATACCAGAAGGGTAAAACTAATCTTCAGGAGACAAGCTGTGACACCGACCGCAATGTTTTTGCAGTATGAAATTATGGCTATTATTAAAAGGTCACTTTGGTAGTTAAGAAATCCACTTTCACAAATATGTCTGCTATGTGACATTTTGAAAATATTTGGATCAGATTGGAACAAAGGCAGAATACCTTACCTGCTGATGTAGGCCTGCTTGAAGTCCGGCCTCATGCTGATGGCTTGTCTGTAGAGCTGGTCGGCTTCCTCCAGCCGCGAGTCGTTGGCCCGGATCAGATTTGCCAGGTTTATGTAAACATTGAGGTGATTAGGGGCCACACGGGTTGCATACTTTTTGCCTGGAATGACCTGATGATTTAAAAAAAAAAAAAAAGGAAAAAAATCTTACTGCTTAAATAACATCTGAGAAACAAAGTCAAATAAGAGATCCTTAAGATTTCTGCTTGCTGATTTCTTTTTGGAGTCTGAAGTATGGGCAATAAAAGAATGTGAACTTTATTTAAATGAACTAAATAAGACTCCATGAGATTGTCAATTAATGCGACTTAAGTGAAGATCAGATCACAGAGAGATGTTGTAACCTTGATCTTGATGGCAAACAGCAAATTGTTTCAATAGATGTTGGCATCGATAGTTAATTTAAGACTTGAACTTTCGTGACAGTCCCTTCGGGATTGTGGTGGATCAGGTCCAAATTCTAACAATCGCTGGATTTCATTATCATTATGTTGGCATCTCTCAACACTGAACTCTTCTACACAACACTCTACCATTGACTAGTTTGTGTTGCTCTGGAAAGGTTGCCATGTTCTTTGCTGTGATTGGTTGTAGTGCTAACCAACTGCATGCAGAGGCAGTTCGTGAAGCAACAGTTGGTCTCGCCTCTTGGATGAGGAGGACTCGTTTTCAGATGTGGCTCTGATCTATCAGGCTGTAATATCCCAACTTCTACCAACAAATTGTACATCCACTGTGACATTATCCGATAGGATGTTGATCATGTTGGGTGCTAGTAACATTCCTCCTAAAGACCAGAGCTTGGAGGCCCGGGTGGAGGCTCCCTTGGCACAATCCATACATTTACGTTTTTACATGAACAGAGTTATTTCAAGCCTGTGCTGTGTGCAACATTACAATTACAAAGAAAAATTGTTTCATCATGGCAGCTGCAATGACACAAGTTAAGCGTGTTTGCAGCCAGACAGCAAATGCCCAGCTAACAAATGTATATCTGGATCCCACTACTTTTCTCCAATCCCAGTTTGTCTAACTGTGGTCTGGTGGGTACAGCAACACAATCTATTGCTGATCAACTTCTCATGATCTGTTCCAATTAGCTTTTTATCAAAGTATTTTGTCTATAGTTTTACTTTTTTCACTAAAAATGTTTCATGGCTAAGTTCAATGAAGACATTTCTTTGTGCATTCTCAGCTCCAGCACATTGTACTTGTCTACTGTTGTGACTTTTATGAAGATCCAGCCATATTTTACAGCCAATTAATGGAGAAAGCCCCATTAATTCCAAGGACATTTGTGCAACCTTATTACTGTACTGCTGTTGTCCTTCTAGAAGCAGCCTCTTGATGGTGGTGATGTGAGGTGGAGTCATCTCATTTGTTAAACAAGTTGATGTGGAAAGTCCAGGAAGGAAATCAGGAGGGAACTGCTTCACATACTTCAAAAACATGCAAACCAAATCCCAGTGCCTGCATGCCAGTACTGGCTCAGAAGTGATCTAATTCTTGATAAGAATGGGAGGTGGGAGGGGCGGGTGCCATGATATACTGCTGAAAACAATTCATCATGGTTCCGTGATAAAATGAAATATGCTAATCAAATAACAAGGAATGCAATGCGGGGGCGACTTCCTTGAAGCCTATGCACGACTGATGGCTTCAAGCACTAATGCTGGTTATATCAAGTTTGATTTTTGATGTTATCTGATGACATAAATGTGTCTGGATGGTGATCAAGAGGAGTGCCCTTCAGCGAGCAGAGGACTGTACAAAAGATTGTGTGATACCTGAGGCATGAGGGACTTGGCAACCAAGTACGCTTCTTCTGCCTCTTTGGACCTGTTCAAGTTCTTGTAGGTTCTCCCAACGTTCATGTGAGCACCAATGTCATCTGTAGCGATAAATACAAAAAATTAAAGAGGGACCAGAAGGAGGAAATGAGCTAGTTTATCCTGACATGCCTTTCTCAGCTATCTTAAATCATTTATTACACAAGACTCCAAGTAAAACTTTAACCTGAGGTGTGTAGATGCAAAATAAATCCTGATGAGAACAGATATGAACAGCGAGGGGCACTGAAACAGGTCAGAGGGGAAAAGCAGAATCGATGCCTGATTAGTACAGCAGGAAATCCTCACAGGTTTAATATGTCCACATTGTTAATCTTGGGGAAACACTTGTGGGTGGTGAACCGACAAAAAGCACTGATGTCACAGCTGATGACAGGCTTCCTGAAATCTGGAAAAAAAAATGAATGAAAAGAATCCTGATAACTGGGTGTTGTAGCTGTGTTGCAAATGTTTTATACAATAAAATGAGAAGATGAATTTGGCTGGACTGCAGTCATGAGATTGAGGAGTGTTAATGGATGGACTCCTGCAGGCGAGCTTTTAACCATGTATGGAGAGAAGATTAGGAGCCAACAGTAATCCCTTTCATCACCTTCAGAATGAACTCATTCAAGTTTATGCTCCATGCACAAAACAGCCTTTTACATGTTAAGTTGAGCCCCATTTTGTACTATTTAAAACACTCTTTTTCTTCTTTTTTTTTTCATGGGGGGGTGGGGGTGTGTGTGTGTGTGTTACTTAACTGGGCAAAATTAGCAAATAGTTGTAAGTCATAAATGGCTCAGATGGGAGTGTCCAGTTCTGATGACGAGGTCCTAAAAATTGCGCTAATCAGCTCGTTTTGATAATGACCACAGAAGTCTATGAGGAGCAGCTTAAATTTAGCGTGGAGTCGCAAACAGGCAGAACTGTTAATAATTGTTAGCCTTAAATTTACCACTGAAGGCACACGTTGTTCCTTGTCATAAAAACAGGCTGTAAAAGCATAAACCGGGTTAGCCTTATCACGTCAATTAACACACATAAGGATCTTTTCTTTGCCTCAGATCAGACACTTTATCGGGTTTACTTTATAAATAAACTCCACGAGTGTCATATGGATACACTCCTCGGAGTTAAAGACATTTCAAATTTGTCGTTGTTTTGACAGAAGCATCGGATCCGCCACAAAGCACAGAACCCACAATTCTTTTTGTTAATGGATGACGTCATCCCAGTCTGGTGAATGGAGACAGGGGCAGACATGTGATGTGTACATGTGGATACACTGTTACTCAGTCGGCAACTATTATCACCCTGACCAGCCATAGCCACTGACTTTGTCAAAAAAAAAACTCTCTTTCATGAAACGGATCCAGTACCCCTTCCATTAGCAGCCCATTTCCATAGGCAGGCTTTATGCAATGACTCATACAAGAGCTCCAAGAGCCACTACTCTAAACAGCCAAGGTAGTTTCACAATTGCAAGCAACGCCTTAGATCAACATGTTTTTAAATGTAAAACTGCCAACATTTACTGGCAATCCTGCACCACACCACTTTGGATGTCTTCTGTTGATTCTCATTTGACTATTGCTCTGCCCATGTTTCTCTGATTGGTTGTACACCTTTCCAAGACAAATGTGCACCAGTTCAACCTCCGAGTTTTAACTGTCACAGGTCCATTAAGGCTGAAATTTAAGAAATACCTCATTCCCCAAATCTGTAAATATGAGCAAAATCAGTGAGGAATTTCAGGTGCAATGCTTCAGTCAATTCGGGATACTTGAGTACCATAAAAATAGTAGGTGCATGTGGCATTTGGGACTCTGCAGACGCCTAAACATCTAGTTTTGAAGGGCTATGCAACCTCATTGACTGTAAAATAGTGGATGAACTATTCGGTCACATGGCCCATAGATTTGTACACAGAGCATCTGAAGCCCTTTTTAACTCAAACTGTGCAGCGCCATGGTGCAAAGAGGTGGGACAAAGCTGTCAAAACCAAGGGCAGACCCAATGGCCAACTGTCATTTGAGTTCATACATACCGTACTAGCATGTCTGAATAATTTAATTTCTCTTAAGTTTGGTTATTTGCAAATAAAACTTCACAACATAGCCAGGGAAATTTATGCTTGGTGGTGTAATTAACTGACATTCAGAGCCCACAAATGATGTAATCTTGCTCATGTCAATTATTTTTTTCCTTTAATTAAATGACCATATGTAGTTAAAACAGTGTGTGCTTCCTTTCACTTTTTAAAAATTAAAGATATGTGCTTGTTTATGAGAAAAATACTTTTTTTTTTTTTTTGGTTTTAAAGATTTTGTGGCTCTAGTGGCATTTATTAAGAGTGTAGAGACAGGAAACAGGTCACAGAAAGAATGGGGAGGGCATGCAGCAAAGGGTTGCAGGCTGGGAATCGAACCTGCTCCACTGCAGGAGGAAAATACTCCAGTTTTAATAGTTAATTACATTTGCAACATAAGCAGATACAGAAATAATCACTCATGCATCATAATTAAGATAAGTTGTTCAATTAATCGTGACACTACTGCACGTCGTGACACTTAGTAAATACCTATAGCCCCCCCTCCCATTTTTTAACATGAAAATGGAGTACGAGTCTAAATCTGCCCCAGTTATTTCTTCTTAGTTTTTAATTGAACTGCTTGTAGTTTTTTTTGGTCTCATTGTGCAGCTGCAGTAATGGAAGCTACGAGTGATAATGTGAACAATAAACACCAGCCTTTGTTTTCCAGAGCGTAGTCTCTGCACACAGCAACGCCTCAACAACAGAGAGGGGAAAACCTAACTACAACAACACAACATCCATGTGACTCTGAGGCGACAGCATTGTGTTCACTGTGTGACACATTTTAGTGAAGCAGGAAGTTCATTCATTCATGCATTATCTACACCGTGCACCAGTGTCACAGGGGTCTGCTGGAGCCTATCCCAGCTCACTTGGGGCACACCCTGGACAGGTCACCAGTCCATCACAGAAGCAGGAAGTTGCTACCTGCTATGTTATACATATGTCTGAGCTCTCATGGTGCTGTGAACTTTCAAATCTTACAAACGTCACTTTCATTACATTCTTTTGGATGAAAAGATGAAAAGGTAAAGGAACACAGAATAAAGTATCTAACCATGTTTTAGTCATGCATCGATTATCTATACCCGCTATTTCCTGTGCAGGGTCACAGGGGTCTGCTGGAGCCTATCCCAGCTCTCTCCGGGCGAAAGACAGGGGTACACCCTGGACAAGTCGCCAGTCCATCACAGGGCCACATGTAGACCCACAACCATTCACACTCTCACTCACACCTAGGGACAATTTATGAACACCAATTAACCTAACAAGCATGTCTTTGGACTGTGGGAGGAAGCCGGAGTACCTGGTGAGAAATCACGCAAGCACGGGGAGAACATGCAAACTCCCCACAGGAAGGCCCCTGTGGAGGCTCGAACCAGGAACCTTCTTGCTGTGCTGCCCATGTTTTAGTCAACAAATTCAAAATAAACAGTCATGTCAAAACAAAACTTTGACACACAAAACAGCTCCTGCCAACAGGAAGCAGTCTTTCAGTTTCTCCAGTTTTGTCCATATAATGGCCCAATTAATTTCTGTAGAGTTTAGAAAAAAGTTTTTTTTTCTTCCCATGTCTGACAGTAAACTTGAGGGTAAATAAAAAAGATTTACATCAGTTTCCTTGTTCCTTTGTGAAATGTCAGTGTAATGAGACATCATTTTAGAAATCTTTCTTCAAAGTCAGAAACTTAGAATCTTATTTGACTACAGCTTTGGTCCACAGGACCATGTCTGACAATTAGACGTCTCTGATGGCCTAACTGACATATTGAGTTAAATGAAGGCATGATTGTGGGTGTATTTTAAGGCACGAGACATCAGGAAAAGAATCTTGTGTTCATTTTGTCTAAAATTTCCAGATACCCAGAAGTCATCCATTTTAACAATAACACGTATAGCCACCATCCCATTCAGGAAGGAGACGCCTTTAGTGTGACGAAGATGAGCGTCCCTCGTGTGAGATGTAGCAGGATAGAAGCTTCTTAAATCAGAGCCACATCTGGAGACTAATTATATAGGTACATCAAGATTTCTAGGCTCTAACGAGATGCACAAATGAACCAGAACAACAAAAGATCTTGCAAAGATTTTGGTTGAAACCAGCAAGAGAGAATCATTTATTTGCAGGAAAATACCTTCTGTACCAACTCTTTAATGATCATTGCTATGTTTGAGGAAAAAAAAGAAAAAAAGAAAAAAAGGAGGGGACGCTGTCAGTAGCTGCGCAGCAAGACATCAGCCAAAAGGTTACAGCTTGGACATGCATGGGTCTTCCAGATAGACAATAAACCCAAGCATGGATCTAAATTAGGACAGCAAAATGACGGTATTTGATTGCCCATCACAAAACCCTGATCTCAATCCTCTCGAGCAGGGGTGTCAAACTCCAGGCCTCAAGGGCCCCTGTCCTGTATGTTTCCTTGAAAGCAACACAGCTGATTCAAATTAATTAAGGTCTGCACAAGTTTATTAACAGTCCATTCATTTGAATCAGGAGTGTTATGGCAGGGAAACATGCAGGACAGAGGCCCTCAAGGCCTGGAGTTCAACACCCCTGCTCCAGAACACGTCAAACTCAAGGCTGCATCCAGAGAGCGCGTGAAGGAGGAGAAATGGAGGAAATTTCAATGAGGCTGCCTGTGTAATAATAATAGTAATAACTGAAGTGGAGAGTAGTTGGTTTATGTCAAAAAGTCATGATTTGGTAACCATTAGAAAAAGATATTTACAACAAAAAGTTTGTTTTTTTTGTTTGTTTTTTTTTTAACAGAAAACAAATTGTAATTTTAAGTTAAAGGTCACAATTTTGTGACATTTCTGATTGTTTTGTTGAAAATTTGTACACATTTGTTTGCAAATTTTGTGAAATTTTAGATTTTATTACAAAAATGTAATTCTTCTCTTTTTTTTTTTTTTTAATTTACAACCAAGTCCAGGAACTTGCAGGACATCCAAAAACGGTAACCATGGTGATGAAAAGGACCAGGATGAAATAAGAGTTTGACACCCCTACTCTAGAAAATTCCAACCCTTATTCCAATGAAGTTGGGATGTTGAGTAAAACGTGAATGATTTGCAAATCCTTTTCAACCTGTATTCAACTGAATACACTACAAAGACAAGATATTAAAGTTTATCAGTTTGGACACTAATTGTTTTTTGCAAATATTCACTCATTTTGAATTTGATGCCTGTAACATGTTCCAAAAAGGCTGGTACAGGGGCAACAAAAGACCTGGAAAGTTGAGGAACGATTAAAACACGCCTGTTTGGAACAATCAACAGGTGAACAGGTTAATTGGAAACAGGTGAGTGTCATAATTGGCTATAAAAGGAGCATCCCTGAAAGGCTCAGTCGAAAGGCTCGGTTCATCACTTGAACAACTGCTTGAGCAAACAGTCCAACAGTTTAAGAACAACATTCTCAATGTACCATTGATTTTAGGGATTTCATCAGCTATAGTCCATAATATCATCAAAAGATTAGCATGTGGTAAACATGCCCGTGTCACAGCTTTTTTGGAATGTGTTGCAGGCATCAAATTCAAATGAGTAAATATTTACACAAAAAAGAAAGTATGTCAGTTTGAACATTAAATGTCTTGTCTTCATAGTGTATTCAATTGAATACAGGTTGAAAAGGATTTGCAAATCCTTCTGTTTTTATTCATGTTTTACATAACATCCCAACTTCATTGGAATTGAGGTTTTATTAGGAGCAACTGATAAGGCCATCTCCATAAATTTCACTTGACTCCATCAGATCTGTCAGGTGTAACAGACCAAAATTCTTGCAAGCTTGTTGAAGCCTACCCAAAAGATTTGAGCCAAGTCAGAGTTTAAAGCCTACAAAAAACTAACCAAGTGTGTAAAATTTTCACTTTGAAGAAAGTAATATAACATAGTTTTCACATTTTAGAATGAATAAATAAAACAGGAAAATATTTCTCAACTTCAGAGTCAGACATGGAGGAAAAAAAAAACTTGTATTTGAGAAAGTTATTATCACACACATTGCACCCCAACAAGTCAACATTCTTCGTGAGTTCACACACAAAATTTCGCGCCAGTTCCCACGAATATCCCTTTAATTGTTTTCCAACATCTGGATAAAAGCATCTCGTTTACGAATGATTTATGAATGCCTGGCTGATGCGTCTCACCTGGCTGGACACGAGTGGCTTGTAGAAAATACTGCAATGCTTTTGCATAATTGTTCTGGTTCTCTAAAGCATGGCCAACATTATTCCACAGCTTGGCATTATTCTTGTTGACCTGAAATGACAGACAATATTAAAAAAAACAAAAACAAAAAGAAACCATACTTTTTTGGCTTGATGAAGATTTTGATTATATGATGACTAAAGATTAGTGATAACACAATGTAGTCAAACACATTTATGTGTTTTACCTTCAGGGCAGAGGTGAACAGAGTGTATTCAGACTCCCAGTCCCAGTTTCGTTTGAAAGTTTTCACTGCATGTGTAGTCAAAAGCACTCCAATAACCAACCAGGAAATCTTCTTCAACTTTCTGCAAAGAGATGGTTTTAAGACTTGTTTTACATTGGTTTGACAATGTAATCAGATTTTCTACACTCATAATGCTTAATTGCGTGAAGCAGATGGGAATGCTTTTAGTTCTTTGCAACAGTGACTTCAAATGATAAACAGTAGTATGATAATAAGAAATTCTGCCAAGGATCAGACTTGTGCTGGGTTCATATTGTATGATTTCGGCCGTCTCAGACATCAGTCCTTGTAAAAATCTTCCATTGTAGCTCAGAAACAGTGGTGGTAGATTTCATAATGAGACAGGAGTAAAGATGAACGATAGAACGTCTTGCGACCAAAGATGTGCAACGACAGATATCAGCAGTATCAGAAATTTGGAGGAATCATCTCAGAGTGTGATGGTCTGCCTCTATCTCTGTCAGCTAACCAACCAACAGGAATGCACCATGAAATCTACCGATTTCACGTTGTGCTATTTGACTTGAATTAATCTCACGAGACTGCGGCAGTAATGCATGCTGTGAGAAATGTGATTGATAGGTTTGATCTTCATTCTTGAATTTCCTGCTGCCATTACTACTTCGTCATTTTCAAGTTGGGTAGAATGCTAGTTTGCATCAACATTTATCAGTATTTATCAGCACCAACTCACATAAAAATACTTTATTTGCTCCATTGCTATTTTTGAGATACATACAGGAAATAATCAAAAAGAAACTCTGCACTGCAAGTGAAGGACTTACCCTTTATATGCGACGATCCTGAATCCATGTGCAACGAGAACACAGAATCCCATACTGGGGACATAAAGTACCCTCTCTGCCACAACAAAACCCACTGGAAAGAAGAGGTTGGATGCTGGGATAAAAGGCAGAACAATCAAGGACAAGGCCTGAGGGAAGAAGGGAAAGAAAAAAAAAATGACAACACTTCAGTCTTCAGTCAGAAATCTTGCTCAAAAATGGTAAATGGTTTGCACTTATATAGGGCTTTACAACTGTAATTCTACAGCGCCAAAGCGCTTTACACTGTAAGCATTCACCCATTCACACACACACATTCACACACCGGTTGTCAGCGGAGCTGCCATACAATGGCGCTGGCCAGACAACCGGGAGCAATCAGGGATTCAGGGTCTTGCCCAAGGACACTTCGGTGTACCCAGGACAGGGCTCCAACCACCAACCTTCAGGTTCATGGCTGAACCCTCTACCACTGAACCACCTTCCCCTAAAAATGTGTAACTTAGATGAATGAATGAATAAAGAAGACCTTCAAAAGGTTATTATTGATATGTAAGTACATAAAACCAGCTGATGTCACAAACGTTAATAGGTACTAAAGCTCCAGGCAGGGTAACTGTGAGCCGATGCCAGTTCTAATACTGCAGGTACATGTGGAATTAATGCGATTGTCTGGCCACACAGAGTAAGTAAGGCATGACCTAAATGCAAAAGCCTGACCACATGGTTTGAGACAAAGAAAGCTCAAAATGACTCAAACCTCCAGAAGGTTTGCAAGGTAAAGGTGTAAAGTGATGTAGCTGGGTCCTCATTGGGTTTTAACCCCCAAAACCAGTGGAGGTTTTTTTAGACTGACCTGGGAAGAGACAGCCCAGTTGCATCAGTGCTGCTTTGATTCGTCTGTGCTTATGAATACTGGTTTGATGTGGACTTTGTTCAGTTTCATTAAGAGACGGTTTCTCTTTTTAGAAATAACCTTGGAATGAATGAAACAACACATAAATAGCAAAGTTGCAACATATCTTACTGGGAGAGATCTGCTCAAAGTGTTGCCGTACAAGGGAAACCCTCAAAAACAAGCTCCTCTGTATCACGGCTAATTAGCAAAACTCCAACATCAACAACAACAACATGCAAATTTTGCAGGGATCACACCAACACTTGAACCACTTCCACTTTGTATGTCATCTGTAAAGGTCACTCGCACTCAAGTAGCAAGCCTTGATTCGCAATTTCTAGATTTCTTGACATACACTCTGAAGCCTCGGCATAGTACGTCTCATTACTAATATGCATATTGTGCAATTGCGTTGAAATCGCGATTGCTGTAAATTCTTGGTATAATCTTCCGCCCTGCCCTGAAGCCTTTTCAACACATGCTTGGTACATGAGTTTTGCTGAGATTAGTGTTCATTATGACATTGGTAAAATGTAACCAACTGCCAATGATTGCCATGGCATTATGTATTCTGCTGTTGCAAAAAAAAAAACAACCCTGAAATCTTGGAGGTAGAATAACAGTTTCTTAGTGGATGTGGGTTATCTAGAGCTGTTTTGTGGTGCCTCGTGTTCCATGTGAGGCGGCTGGCAATAATGCCTAAGTAGGTTGTCGTGGTATGATATTATGATGCAACAGACCCTAAAATGCTCTTAGCAAACCAGAGTAAAGACCAAAAAGGTCATAAATGAGTTTATTTTGTGTTGATTTAGTGCTCCCCTTTGTAAAATCAAAGCTTAAAGCAATACTCCGAGGAAGTTTACTGAACCCCAACCATAAGCCTGTTGCACAACAAATTCTATTTTGTTTCAGTATCCCACAGTGAAGAATTAACACCATGTTTTCTTTCAAAGCTCAAGCAAGAATCAGTGTTTTATTGCTCATTTGTGCTGGCTAGGGTTTCCTTTTTTTCTTTTTTTAACCTACTATTATTAAGCAAACAATTCTGTTCCTCAGTTTGCTTTGCTTTATTTAATGAAGCAACAACTTGAATCCTATTTTAGACACAAGTTATTCAATATTAAAGGCTTCATGTAAATTTGACAGCTCTAAAGTTATCGGACACAAAGAACATTAATGTTCCTCCTGGCTTCACTCACATCATGCACAAGTTGTTGAGACCCAAGGTGAGTGCTTTCCCTGTGCACTTTACAACTTCCCCCCCCCCGTGCTCAGTGCCTAAGTTGTAGTCCTGAGCGTTGCACTCCCACTGCTGACCCCAGGAGGACCCCGCACTGAGCTCAAGTCTCCTTCTCTACTGAGGAGTGAGCAGGTCAGTGAGCAGGCCCTTCTTTACACCCGTAGATAGGGGATTCCCCAGCTGGATCCTCCCTGCTCCATTGGGCGCCCCGGCCAACCAGGGGAGGCAATGTGAAGGCCCAGGACTACTGCATGTTTTTGTGAGGGTAGCATTAGCTGCCCAAGGGAACACGGGTAGAACGTGCAAACTCCAAACAGAAAGTCCCTTTTGCCAACCCCACCCAGGGTATGGGTGCTGATGATGCAGAGACACAAACACACCCCCAGCACCCACAATGTCTCTCAATTTTAATTTTTACCTTCAGCTTTTAAAAAGCCATTTTCAACTGGCATTCAATAAATAGGTTGTAAAAGTGAATTCTGAAGTGAAGTGTCATTTACGCCGCAACGGTTCCCCAGAGAGTCTGCCACCGCTGCTGAAAAAATCCTAGATGAAACACTGGTCTCTGTTTAAGATGCTAGAATAAATGAGCCATGTGGCTAACTTTAGCTGCCACCGACTGCTATGACAGTGTTTCCTCTACCATTATATTACCATCCTCAGCGTGAGCTGAATGTGCTTGAATGATCAATGTGTTATCTGCCCCAAGCACTGAACCACTTCAGAGTAAGAGGTTTTTAATGTTAAAGAAGCAGAGTGATATGTAAACTGAGATTAAATGATCCAGTACTCCCATATCCACACTCACAGAATAACTCTCATCCAATCACATGACCTGTTTGGAATTAATTCTCATATATGGCTTCATAAACACTTCTACAATCCAACTGGGATACTTGTGTTGTCTATATTATTGTATATAAAGATAAAATTAAGCAAAATACTATATATTGTCATATAGTGTTAAACTAGTGAACTATAAGTATACAAGTATAATATACTATATTATTATACAACAATAATATTATAATATATTTGTGTTTACAGTGGCAAGAATTTGTCTGGCTAACACCCCCCAGCTATGCAAACCTGTGTGTATAATCAAACATTACAGCAGTTTTCATGACACGGGCCGTCACAGACATAAATAAGTCAATTTGGTACCAACCCATTGTATCCCCTCACAATCTTCAAGATTCTCTCCTTCATATCTTCAAAGGGAACCGACTCCACATTGGGATTTGCAGGACCTCTTTGCTCAGGTGCTGAGGCCCTGAAGTCATCCATCACCTTCTCCAGTTTAAATAGAAAGTAGTTCTTGAATTGAGACCATTGAACCCTGGGAAAAACAAAACAAAACACATTTTTTGGGGAAAACAAAAAAAGAAGACAATTAAATCCAACAGAGACAATCCTGTATACATGTATTTTTGTCTGTAGTAGACCAGCTAATATATGATCTAGTCTACTCTTTATGATAACAAAAACTGGTTTCTGCTTACATGTCCTGGCTATTTATCTCTGTTTCTCTTTGCTGGCTTGAAGAAAGTCTATCAATGAACCTCACAAACTTCCAGCTACTTCGACTCCATCTTCACATTTCTTGTAATCCTTGGTACCTTGAGTTATGATTTTAATTTGTTCCCTGGCAGAGCTCGTAAGTCATATTCTACATCGAAATTAATGGAAATCCCATTCACCCCCATTCATTGCTTAAATTTTATAATTAATAAACATTTTATAAGAATTTAATGAAATATACTGCTTTTATAAAGTGTATTTATCTTGGAGATGAGACGCTTGGACTGATGCTGAAGGAGGAGAGCAGAGGAGATTTGCCACTTACAGAAGAAAAAGAAAAAAGAAAAAAAAGAAAAAGAAACTTAACCATCTTCACTGACACCTTTTTCACCACACTTTACTCACTTTTGTCTGCAGTGCATTTCAATAAAAACCTGCCCAAGGAGATTTGTTTAATCCTGCCGTTCACAATGTTGCAGAAAGGAGTGAGGCAAGTGTTCTTATACAGCGCAGCCGCACAACATTCAATAAGCCAACTAGCAGCAGCGTGCCTGAAGCTTCATAACTCGTAACCAAAAATTCTACTTGCCAGTCAAAGCACAAAAAACAAATAAAAAAAAAAAAAATAAAAAAAAAAGAGCCAAAATACAACTGAAATTATATTTTCCTGTGTGGATGGTAAAAGGGGGATACGTATGGATTTT
>JBAMYA010000021.1:398327-413232 GCA_037176975.1 Arrhamphus sclerolepis | reverse complement strand
GGAGGGGTTTTTCAGTTGTGCCAGTTTTTGGTGTTGGGGTTGCCCATCGGAATTGTTGGGGGGAGACGTTTTTGTTTGGGGGGGGAGCAGAGGCTAAAAAAAAAAAAAAAAAAAAAAAAAAAAGGGAAGCAATATTTAGTATCCAGGGTGTTAAAAACGCTTCCATGTGGAGATTTTTTTTTTCTAATATTGACTTTCTATGACATCACAAAGGTCTCACTTTCCTTATATGGTCATATTCTGCAGGCGTCTATAAGAGGCGGAGCTTCAGTGTTTATTTTGAAAGTGGAAATTTTGAAAGTGGAGCAATAACTGAGTTTAGCCAACTGTCCACTAGACGGCTCTGAAAACCTTTAGAAAAGTTTTTTTTTTTGTTTGTTTGTTTGTTTTAAAGACCAACACACCACACCCTCTCACATGTAGAAACCACAAAGCCCCAGATTTACGTTGTTGCTATTACCAGCTGTCTTTGGGCACTCCCAGTTGGGTTGTTGACAGAGAATGAGTCATGAAATGTTTGCATTACCCAAGACTAACGGCTAAAGCAATAACGTTAAACATGTTTGATTTTGTCACAGCCGTGCTCAGGTTGCTGCTAAACACCTAAATGATACCCTCAAGGGGCCACGCCCCATGAGCTATCATTTAGGTACTCAAGCAAGAATCTTCAACACTTTCAACACCGAAGAAAATATTCTGCAACCTCAAAGCGAGCAACAGATTAGATACTCCCCATTTATCCAGGTTTGGCATTAGCACTGAGTACAATGCGGGGGCAGTGGGGGGTAATGTGGGTTGAAATTACTTGTAAAGTGTAATATATTCATGTATCATCCACATCTTCTTTATCACATCTTGTGTCCAAAGAAGTGCTCTGGTTTCGAGGGAAAGTTGGCCAATGTGTTCATATATAAAAGCAAGATTCGTACGCATTTGTGTGACATTAGCGCTGCTCATCTGCGAGCCTCCAGGAACTCAGCCAATTGGGAAATTGCTCATTTTCAGGAAGAGCCTCTCCTTTTTTGTTATGACGTAATTTCAAGCCAATGCTACTGTAAAAGTACCAGAGGTTCTTTAAATCTGACTTTAAAAATGAGCTGGTGCTCAGGGATGAAAGACCTGAGTCAGACAGATGGGCGTGCAGGTCTGGTTTTAGGGTGTGGGGCGGTTTAGGGTTGAATCATGAACACAGTGATTCAGAAAAATGACATCTTGCTTTGTGGCCCATGTGTTGCTCTGAAAGAGGCAATTTTACAGTCTATCATTTAAAAGTTACATGATAATGGACTAATGAATGCTATTGTTTAGGGTTTCAGATTGTTTAAAGCCTTTATTTTGTGCCTCTCCTTCTCAATGTCTTCCTTCATTATTGTCCTCTGTGTCTCGTAACACATCTTTCAATGATTCCCTCTTTGTATTTGTATCCATATTTTAGATTTATACTCCTAAGTCTGCTCTTCCCTTTACTAGGCCGTTTGTTTTACTCCTATTCCTATTTCCAGTGTCACGCTTAGGTTTTGTTTCTGTTCACCTCTGCATCCCAGGTATTCAAGTTTCTTTTAACTTTCCCACTGTGGCAGCAGTTTTTTTTTTGTTTGTTTGTTTGTATTCTTTAAATTTAAAACAAAACACATTATTTTCCTGAATTTGGGTCCTCCAATGCACCATTTGTGAAGGTCTGTTGTCCAAAGAAAGAATGAAGACTGATGCTGCTCTCACCATGATGGACTGGCGCAGTGTCTGCATCACTGTAGATGCCGCACCAATCCATCTGTCGATCGGATTTGGAGGTGCTGATTCTCATCCCAGTTGCTTCACACTTGGCTGCAAATCGTTTCAGTGAGAGCTGGAGGTCCTGGCTCGATGAAGCCAACAGAACCACATCATCTGCAAAAAGCAGAGACCCGATCCTGAGGTCACCAAGCCGGATCCCATCTCAGCTGCTCCTAGAAATGTGTGATCCCCCTATTGTTGGAACACACTCTCCAGTCCCCCTTTTTAAAGAGGGGGACCACCACCACAGTCTGCCAGTCCAGGGGTACTGTCACCGACGTCCACGTGATGCTGCAGAGGTGTGTCAACCAAGACAGCCCCACATCATCCAGAGCTTTGAGGAACTCTGGGTGGATCTCATCCACCCCTGGGGCAGCTTCTTAACTACCTCAGTGATCTCAGCCCCAGAGATAGTAGAGCCCACCCCGAGACCCCAGACTCTGCTTCCTCATTGGAAGACGTGCCATCGGGATTGAGGAGGTCAAAATATTCCCTCCACCGATCCACAACGTCCCGAGTCAAAGTCAGCAGCTCTCCACCCACACTGTACACAGCGCTGATGAGACACTGCTTCCCCCTCAGATGCCAGATGGTGAACCAGAATCTCTTCGAAGCCGTTTAGAAGTCTTTCTCCATGGCCTCTCCGAACTCCTCCCATGTTCGAGTTTTTGCCTCAGCAACCGCTGAAGCCACACTCCGCTTGGCCTGCCAATACCTGCCGGCTGCCTCTGGAGTCCCACAGGCCAGAAAGGCTTGATTGGACTCCTCCTTCAGCTTGATGGCATCCCTCATTCAGACTCAATGTCCCCCGCCTCCTTCAGGACATGGTCAAAGCTCTGCCGGAGGTGGGAGTTAAAGCTCCTTCTGACAGGGCATTTTGCCAGACGTTCCCAGCAGATCCTCACAAAACGTATGGGCCTCCCAGGTCTGACCGGCATCCTCCCTCACCATCTGAGCCAACTCACCACCAGGTGGTGATCAGTTGACAGCTCCGTCCCTCTCTTCACCCGAGTGTCCAGGGCATTTGGACGCAAATCTGACGATAATCTCTACTACAAAGTCGATTATCGACCTGTGGCCTAGAGTGTCCTCGTGCCAAGTGCACATCTGGACACTTATGCCTGAACATGGACATGTTATGGACAATCCATGACGAGCACAGAAGTCCAACAACAAAACACCACTCAGGTTCAGATCAGGGGAGTCGTTCCTCCCAATCACGTCCCTCCAAGTCCCATTGCCGTTGCCCACAGGATTATTGAAGTCCCTCAGTAGGACGATGGAATCCCGGAAGGAGTGCTCTCAAGCACTCCAAAAGTGGTGCAAAAGCACAAACAACAGTCAGGACCTGTCCCCACACCCGGCGGCGGAGGGAAGCTACCTCTTTCGTCCACCGGGGTAAACCCCAATGCACAGGGACCAAGCTGAGGGGCAATAAGTATGCCCACACCAGCTTAGCGCCTCTCACCTGGAGCAACTCCAGAGTGGAGAAGAGTCCAGCCTTTCTCGAGGACATTGGTTCCAGAGCCCAGGCCAACAATATCTAGTCCAATAATATCTAGTCCAACAATATCTAGTCGGAACCTTGTGCACCAGCTCAGGCTCCTACCCCGCCAGAGAGGTGACGTTCCACGTCCCTAGAGCTAGCTTCTGCAACTGAGGATCGGACCGCCAGGGTCCTCGCCTCGGGAAGGGGGACCCATGATGTTAACCTTTCGGGCTGAGCCCGACCGGGCCCCATGGGCAAAGGCCCGGCCACCAGGCGCTCGCCTCCGAGCCCCACCCCCAGGCCTGGCTCCAGAGGGGTGCCCCGGTGACCCGCATCCGGGCAAGGGAAACCTGGCTCCAACGATCCCTTTCATCATATGGGTCTGTAAACCGCGCTTTTGTCAGGTCCCTCCCCTAGAGACCTGTTTGCCATGGGTGACCCTACCAGGGGCATAAAGTCCCAGACAACATAGATCCTAGGATTATTGGGACGCACAAACACGAGAGCATTATATGAAGCATTTGTATTTCAAAATATATCTTTTAAATAATATTGTATTGTCTATTATCTGTCTAAAGCTGTATGAATCCTGTAGGTCGCCGTTTATGGAGCTTGCAATGATGTTTCCCTCACTATCATTTCTACTACATCAGTTTAGTTCAGTGAGCAGATCATGGTATGCCATCGTGTTGATTAGTGTCAGTAATCAGGCAGATGAACACCTTTTTTAACCAAAATATCTCCACTGCAATGTGAGATCAATATGTTTATCATTAAGTTTATCTTATCTTGTGAAGCTGCGCTACTAAATTAAAATGCATCATTGCTGTCAAACTGGGTAAATATGTACAGTAAAAAATAGGTATTCTTGTGCTTGGGGACATGTGATTTATCTTTTCTAGTTTCATGCTAGCCTACTGGTGATCCTGTTGGGAAATATTAGACACGGAGTTTAACCCTTTCACGTCTCGTCACTTTCAGGCCAAAATGAAAAGAACATTTGAAAACAGAAATATTTCAAGTTATTTTAGTATATAAAAAGGCAGGAGCGATCAGGAGAAGAAGCAAGCAGAAGAGAGGGATAGAAATGAAGAAGAGACAATGGAGGAGAAATCAGGAGATTCATGTGCATGGTGGGTCATTGAGAGAGCAAAAGAGCAGCAAAAAAGTGAGGAAGAAGATGATCAAGAAGACAGTGGTGTGAGGGATGAAGACAAGAGGGTATCAGATTCAGAAAAAAGGACAGAATGAAGAAGATGGCAGAAAGTCAGAGGATCAACCCTCAATTTCAACTGAACCAAGTGGTATGTTTCTCTTTAACATTTAAAATTCCAGTATAGTAATATAAGATGATACTCAATGAAATAACATGGTTTAAGAAGAATCCTTTGTTTTAAGGTTAGATGTGTTAAGCTTTACAATTCATCTTATTTCATCACTAATTGAAATTAACCACATCCTGTGGTAGAGAAACAGTGTGGAGCTGCGTTTGCTCATTTTATTTGTCACTATATTTGTGTTTGTATGTTTTTCAGACATAAAAAAATGAAAAATGCAAATGTGCATCTTTTGTTGGCTCCGTTTACATAAACACTGGAATTTATTCATACTGCACTGACGTCATCCCATGACACCCTGTCTAGACCTCCTGCCACCCCTGTGCCCCATGTAAAATATTCTAGATCCGCCACTGGGAAGAGTCCCAGGTCAACAAGTCAAGACATTCAAGTCCAAAGTCAAGTGTCAAGTCAAGGTGGGCAAGTCCCAAGTCAGGGCAGGCAAGTCCCAAGTCAAGTGTCAAGTCAAGACAGGCAAGTCACAAGTCAGTGTTGAGCAAAGACAGGCAAGTAGCAAGTCAAGTCTTGAGTCAAGACAGGCAAGTAGCCAGTAAAGTCTCAAGTCAAGACGGGTGACTAGCAAGTCAAGTCTCGAGTTGAGACTGGCAAGTCCAAAGTCAAGTCTCGAATCAAGGCAGGGAAGTCTCATCCAGTATTTACAGTCAATCTTTAAACAGACTTCCTGGAAAAACTACAGGTAACTGGTTCTTTTTATCTTTCCGAGAGCTCTCTGTTCAGGATCGTCACGCAGCCAGGATTCATTCCCGGAGCTCCCACATGGGAGGCAAATCAAGAAACTTTTTGGAACAAAACCATAATACATTTCTTAAGTTTTATAAACATTTTGAGACTGTTTAAAAATAAAAACTACCTGCACATCAAAGTACATTCTGTGACGAATGTAAAAACCTGTTCTACAATTATATAAATCTTGATCTCAGAAACACATAGCTAATGCTAGTCGTGTGATACAAGAAAGTATGCGATGATGATGATCACCTGTACAAAGAGATAAAGAGTGGAGTCGATTTAAAAGCAAAACCTTGAGCCAGAGGGCTAATCCTTCCGGATGCAAGTCATGCTGCTGTCATCTTTGTTACACTAAGCTAACGTAAGCCGACCCACAAATCCCACATCAGATCACATGAGCTTGTGGAATTACTGCCGAAACAGTATCATTAGAAAAATTTGTCAAGTCACTTTAAAGTGGTCACTCAGAGGTGCATTTCAGAGCTCGCTGTAGTGAGCTAATTATGTGTGAACAGATTTTCTAACGCAGTAAGAAAAGGCCTTTTGTTCAGGCCACTACAGCCCAGATTTGTATTTGGGTAGTTATCGAGGCCAAGCTGCCAGGACTGCAGGGCAGCGGTAGTGCATCGCTCACCTTCTCTCTTGCTTCCAGCACATAACCTCTATAATTACTTTTTTTTTCTTTTTTTCATACAAGAAGAGCTAACTGAAGAGCTAATTGTCTTCACCTTCCCAGAAGACTGGATTCCCTTGATCATGGCGAGGCAAACCATGGACCAGGCAGCCAGCAGACACAGCGTCATCTTCCAGTTGAGTCCCCCGCCCTCAGAGATACTATCGGAGATGTCCAGGGCCTCGCGGTACCAGTAGTAGGTGGTGGCGGAGCTTTTCTCGCACTCCGGCACCACGTCTGCGGACAGGATCAACAATAACGTTTACTGGACTAAGCAGTAACCACCACCGGTTACTTAAAAAAAGCTCCTGTTCTTACATGTGCTGGTCTTGTTCTTGACGAGTGGACACTCATGCCACGGCAGGGGTTGCTGGAAGGACTGGGAGAAGTAGAAGAGGCTCCAGCTGATGATGACATTGTAGTAGAGGGCCACGAAGAAGCACACCTGAGGGCCAGAGAGAGTCGAGCTGGTTTAACGCATGAAGTGGCAAGCAATTATCTTGGAATTGATCAATTTTCTATAAAATACAAGATCAATAATAGATGATCACAATGACAAGTACATTCACAGTTCTGGGAGAAAAAGTAAGTGCCTTCTAGAAATAAGCCTAATTAACTAAAATTGTCTTATATTAAGCAAAAAGATCTACCTGTGGGGGGAGAAACATTTACTTGGCTAGAATTCTTAAAAATTATACATTATGCATTATATATAAACACTTTTTTTCTTATATAAAAAATGCTTGACTAGATTATTTTTCTTTTTATACAAAAAAAAAGGCTTAAAAAAAAACAAACAAGGCTTTTTTAAAAAACTTTTTTTTGTAGTGGGTTAGATTAGAGCCACATCTGGACAGATACAAAGTCTGAAAACGAGCCATAGGACTTCCTCATCCAGGAGGCGGGACAAACTACTGGTATAACCCTGACCGCCTCTGCACGCAAGGTTGTTGGTTAACGCAACAACTGATCAGAGCAACGAACAAAGTTACCAGACGTCTCCTAGCGTTTGTAAATGAGATGCACCTCAAGAAATTATCACTGAAGTCCAAAGCTATAACTGGACGCTATAACAACGCCAGTTTGAATGATCACCTGATGCATTTACCATCCAGACTACAACGTTCTCAGCTTTGTTTTCATCACGTTAAACCCTCCCAGAGATGCTCTACAAGGATAAACTGATCTGACTGGCTCCCCAAGACTTTTGGGCATAATTGATGAGCTCCAACACAGGGTAGCTAGACGGACCTGCTGAGAAAATTCCAGTTTACTAGCAGTATGTCTAGATTTCAAGTCATCCCATAGACTTCAGTGTTAATGAAATGAGTTTGGAGGTGTGGTTTAGAGGAACTTTGACACATAAAATAAAAAGCGTCTGCTGAGATCTTGTAGTGGATCTGCATGAGGCTGGAAAGTGGTCCGAAGGCATCTCTAAGTTTTCGGGCATCCAGCACCAGAACTGAAAAGAAGCATCTCTGCTTTATGAATCTACATTACGAAAGTCACTAGACATGCAGGGCGTCAACATTAACCAAATGAAAGAAGCCACTTCCAGAAGAACACATCTGAAGTTGGCCAAAAAAAAAACTGCAGGACGACTGAGCCTCGTACATGGACCGCCTGCTTTAACCGCTAGGCTATGCAGCGGCCCAGGCATGAACTTCTAACTGGAACATTTCTGAGGAAATTTTGTGACTGTCCATTTGATTCAGTTCTGACATCAAAAAAATGGAATAACTGAGGTGGAGAGCAGCTGGTTTATGTCAGAAAGTCAGGATTTAGGAAACGCTTGAAAAGATTCTGCAACTAAAAGTTGATCATTTTTGTAAAATTTACTTTTTTAAGTGTACAATGTTTTAATTACACATTCAATGTTTCAAAAAAATTGATATTTCCCAACACAAAATTGCCATTTTAAGTTAAAAAGTTTTTTGATGTTTGTGATTGTACAATAAAAAGTCTTGGTTGTTCAAGATCCTCCTCAAATCCCAATCTTGCAAAATGTTACTATTTTGTTTTTGTGATTTTACAAGAAATTGATTTTAGTACAAAAGGCTCGACTTTTACAAAAAAATCACTTCATTATATAAGTCACTTTCTCATTCCGTGTTTCCTCTGAGACTAAAAGACTTGCGCTCTGTTATTATTCAGATTGCTGGTTTGGGTCAAGGGTTTGTGATTGTGCTTATTTGGATGCGTCTTCTGGGAGGTTTACTATAACCACTTCTGCTGCTTCTCCTTTAATTTTGTAAAGCACTTTGTGGAACACAAGTTGAATGAAATAGTTGCTATGTGAATAAAGTTTGATCATGGCGGAGGAAGCACAGTGGGCTCGTCCCTGTTTGGGGAAAACTAAGGAAAGAAATTGCTGTAAAATCACACACATTTAATGGTAAAAAACAAACAAACAAAAACAAAATCTAAAAATACTGAAACTTTGAAAAATGACTTCATGACATAAATTGCAAATTTTATATCATTTTACCTCAAACTTTTGTCATAAATATTGTAAATTTTGACCATCTTTTGGTGAAACTGCAGATTTGGCAATATCACAACGTTGTAAATACAAAAAGAACATTTATGTCCTCTTTTTGAATAAAATTCCCAATTTGTGGTAAGTCATGATTTTGGTTTTGATTTTTTTTTTTTTAAATCAAAATTTTTACTATTTTTGGATTTTTAACTTAATTTTTTCTTGTTGTGTAAAATATTGACTTTAGCACTCAAGATGTCATGGGGGCCACATAAAATGATGTGAAGGTGAGTTTGACACATGAGCTCTAGATAAAGACCAGGTCCTTTACACAGTGAAGTTACTTTCTCCTCCAGCTCTGTGAATATTCCATGTACAGATCACATTTGTGGTCAATTAATGCAGAGAACCAGTTGCTTAGCCACACTGTCCCCAACTGGCACCACACCACCCCCCATGGAGACTGACTCACCACACAGCTGGCGAAGCCAATGCCCCCCAGCCGGGGGCTGATGTAGTTCCACACCCCGATGCTGCCCCTGCGGATGCGCTGACCCACTGCCAGCTCCAGGAAGAACAGCGGGATACCGATGAGTATGAGCAGGATCAGATAGGGCACCAGGTATGCTCCTGCAGGTCACAGACAGAACATTAGACACCGCCGACATTTCACTTCCTCTTCCTCTGAAACCTCCACTGTTACGTGTGAGTGGTGCAACCAAACCACACAGAAGTCTGACATTACCTAAATTACTGTGGGATTACTCTGAGGTGCACTGAGAATGAAGGTTTCACGGTGAATTACCAACATCAGGACGAGCTGTAATAAAAGACTGAGGCCAGCAGACACATGACACCATGACAAGAGCAACTAAAAATCATAGTTTAGAAGAAATGTTTATTACTATTATTTTAAAATAATGTGCCTCCTTTTACATAAGGGTAAAAATGTATAAATACAGACAGTAGTGAGGGGGGTTTATTTCCTTCTTCCTGCAGAACCTGAAAACTGTTGGAAACCAGCACATCATTTCAATTCTGAAGATAAAAAAAAAAAGCCAACTCAAGATCGCACTCTTTCCCGCCTCAAGGACCAACCACAAGAACAAACTGACTGTCATGAGTCACTAATGTCACTGATGCCGGCGTCAGAAACTACCTCCGTCTCAGCCGACATTTCATCAGACGGGGTGTTTCCTGAGTCACGCCACCCCTCCTAGGTTCAGCCTCCATGGTAGTGACAACAGACAGGAAGTGTCTCAGTGTTGATCTAAGAGGTGTGTGCAACTGTTTTAAAATATTAAAATGTCTATTTCTGGTTTGGCTTTGAGGCTTCGACATCAAAAAAACAAACAAGAAAAAAAAAACCTTCTGGTTTCCATTGTCTCTGGGAAAAAACCTTGACAGGCTCCACTTCCAAACACTTTGATAGCACATTGATTAAAAAAAAAAGTTTTAAGAGAAAGTTTTATTCTCGTCTTATTCTGTATATGAAGGAGACGTCACATCTGAGGCATTCAGATGTGACTTCTTGTTCTGTTTTATAAGCAGGATACGCACATGTACATGGTGAAGCAGAACCAATAGCATGAAATAAAGATCGTAGAGATTGTAGACGCAGCGATACAGCGTCAGTTCAGAGCCTAATCTGCCAATCAAAACCCCAGAATCTGTAGCCAAGAAATCGAAATCTGTAATCAACAGCAGAAGTCTAGTAGCTGATTGGCTGCCGAATGACCTGATATAATAATCTGTCTGCTGAGGACTGGTCCAATAATGAGTGCTTTTGGACAAGGAAGGTCTGCCTAAAGGTCCCCAGTAACACCAGAAACATTTGCTAGATTTGTTGCTTTTGTTTTTTTTTAAGTGACTAAGTTGGTTTGGTCACTAAATATAGAGATAAAGTTGTTAAGTTTTTAGAAGTTTGGTGCTCTGATGTTGATGCATAAAGTGCTGAGTCATTCAACAGCCAATCAGCTATGAGATATCAGCTATGTCCCACCTCCTCTGCTGAGTGATGTGGTGCTGATTTGACACTCATTTCACAATTGAATCCACAAAAAGCGCAAATGAGAAAGATGATTAGAAAACAGAGATGGAAGAAAAGAAAAGTGTATCTGGACTCTGAATTGCACAGCTGCCCCATCTCTCCAGCCTCCAGTCCACATATTATGGTTCAAATCAGTCTTGAACCAGCAACCCTTCTGCTCCCTGGTCAAACACCAATGGACTGAGCTACTGTGAAGGGATTTGTGACATCACAAGCCACAAAAATGACATGGCCTCGATTAGATAGAAGTGAAATAGTTTGTTCCATTTCCAGTCAGAGAAACCTCAGCTACAGTGAGATAAATTTACAGCTACTGACAGTGTTGTCTTGTTTTATTCATATGAAGTCAGAAATACACATTAAGCTATTCACTTTTTGTCAGTGCACACGTTACTGCACAAATAAAGCACACATGCGGCGTTATGACGGTTCAAGTTCAGACTTCTGAGACGAGTGCAACATGTATTACACTGTAGCAGAACCTGAACCAGGTCTGGACCCTCAGACAGGTCTCTGAGAGAGACGGTCCACAGAAGTCCAGGGTCAGGTGTAAAACCTGACACTGGTCCTCACAAAGACAGAAACACAAGAACACACAGGCCTGCTCCATCCATAGCTGTCATCTTAATCTAATTACAGATGAACACAGCGGGGGTGGGGGGGGGCATTTAAAACAGACCTGACAACATGACACAACACACAGACACACACACAATAATCCACAGGTTGTGCACTGTTATGCACTTTTTCTAATCATCTCTGACTACTCATCAAAATATTTTCTAAGTTTAGGTAAAAATGTATAGCTTTATTGTGTGTGTGTGTATGGGGGGGGGGGTATCAGCTGATGCTGCAACAGGCCACATGTAAGGATTTTTTTTTACGTTTACAAATCATAACGCATCATTAGCGTTTTGGGACTCCTTACGTCCCCGGTGACAGAGTCTCTATCCTGCCAGGTGAACCGGTCTGAGACGGTTTCGTTTAATCAGCTTTCAGCAGGCAGAAGGTGGCTTTATCTAATCTCCCTGTGGGAAGCACAGCGCCTTTTCAACCTTCCTGGAACACATGTGAGGGTGTCATCACAGCAGCAGCCTGCAGGGAGTCATTCCAGCTGTGAAAACGCTGGACGGGTATCATCAGGCTTATTGGCAGTGACTCAGACGGTCATGTGATGCTCACGTCAGTCCTGAAGGACTATGTGTTTAGGTTGTTAAACCTAATTATTTTCCTCTCACATTCTTCCCTGGACGAGCTACGTCCATCTCGACTCAGCCCAGGAGGTGAAGAATGTTGCACTTCCTTGACTGACCACTAGGTGGCTAGCTATAAACTTTTCCACTGACCGCCATATTAAAATGTCAGATTTTCCAGAAAAAAATTGAGAAGCAGCGATCATCTAGGTGGCATTAAAAAAAAAAAAAAGACGATCATCAAGGTCGGACAGCTGTGTATCACTCATGATAATCTGTCACACATCAACAGTGATGAAACTAGCTTGGAGTTACAGCGGACATCGCAGCAGGAAGGTTAAAATACTTAAAGTACTGACAGAAAAACAAATACAGCATTAACTTGAGTTATGAATTCAATTTGTGCCATGACAGAGCTCATACAGTAAGTCAATCAGCTCGTATGTCAAATCGATGTTCCCCATTGAAATTAATGGAAATGCCATTAATCCGTTCCACCACCACCCCCTAAAAAGCACCTAAATTTTTTCTTTTGTTACACGTTTTTAAATAAGAAAAATATATTTATAAATAACAAATATTGTATAAAAAACATAATGGAAGAGAATGTAGAGAAATAAACCGTTTTTATAAATCGCATTTACCTTGGAGATCAGACAACTTGGACTAATGGAAGATGCTGACAGAGGTGGAGGTGGGTGTTTTTTCGGTTGCTTTCATTTGTTGCTACACTTTGTCGCTGAACAAAGCACAAAAGAGACGCTTCCTTGGTCAGGTAACATGAGATGCAGGATGCTGATTCGTTCACCATAGAAACAAGTGGCAGCGCGCCTGAAGCTTTGTAAGATGTAGCTTGGATTTCGGCTCGCAAATCAAAGCAAAAACAAAAAACAAAACAAAAAAGGCGGAATGACTTGGAAAACTCATATAGCCTACTGGTACACCTGTAAGTCAAGGTTCCACTGTAGAGGAGTTGGCTTAGGAAGAGAACAGGATGACTTGTCCTCCAACACCTTTAGGGGGAGCTAGAGTGCTAAAGAGTCATCTGTGCTGCTTTGAGAATATAATGGCTTGTTGTACCGATGCTTTACAGTTTTTACAGTCTTATAGGATTGATTCAAGTCACATTTAAGAACGTGAAATCATTAGATAATTTATTTACAGCATGTTACACTGTGTGATTGAATGGCTACGACAGAAATAAATCTGAGCGTACTTCAGGCTCGAAACGCAGTTGCACATTTTTCTTCCGGTTTCTCCGTTGTATCTGCCACTGTTGTTGCTAAGCTACTGTGCTGCGTCAGCACACCGATGTTCATGTTATTTCATGGTGCATTCCCATTGGCTGGTTAGCTGACGGAGTTCGTAGAGGCAGCGCCAGGCTGTCACACTCTGAGACGATCGCTGCTGACACCTGTCGCGGCGCTTCTTTGGTTGTTCACCTTTGTGAGATCTACCTTCAGGTACATTCTCAAGGGTGTGGTGTTGAGAAAGCACTGTTCAGGCACTCCTCCACATCCCCACATCATTGATACCAGTTGTGGATTGAACCAGCAACCCTACAGTTGCCAGTTCAAGTCCTCAACATATAAGCGGGAATCACCTGTTTAGTTAAAGTGTAAACGAAGACTCACCCCCTCCGTTCTTCTGACACAGGTAAGGGAACCTCCAGACGTTGCCCAGGCCTACAGAGAAGCCAACCTGGGCAAGGATGTACTGGAGCTTGCTGTTCCAGGCTGGACGCTCCTCCTCCTCGCTGTCCGAGCCCCCTTCCTCCACATCACACTCCTTCCCGTCGCCCTCGGGGTTGTCGACGATCAGCGAGCTCTTTTTGAAGGAATCATCACAGGCGTCCTCGTTGGAAAGCAGGTCCTTGACAGACTCTGTGACATCGTCGTCAAGCTCTCTCTTGACGGCCTTGCTGTTTTTGGGCATTTGACAAAGCAAATTAAGGGGCGAGGGGGGCGGAACGTCTTTTCAGCTGGCGGGCTGGAGGGGGTGGGGCCTGCTTCTCTGAAAAGTCACTTTATGAAGAAAATTGTGCAAAAAGGCGCAAGTTTGGTTTGAGTTCCAAGGTCCCGTAGGATTTTTAGACAGTTTGTAAAAGGTTGAGGAAATATGAAGTGGATTATTTCTTCATTATCACCAAATATCTGTGGAACAGAAGCAGAAAGAGTACAGCAAGTAAAAGTGTGAATATCATTTCTGACAGGTTTAAATTAATATAAAAGCCGAAACTCTATTTCTCTAACATGATTGCTTGTGTCTTCACCTTTTGACACAAAATTGGCAAAAGTGAGAAAAAAAATCTTGAATATGATATTATGCAATGAGATTTGAAGGATGTAGTTATGTTTTCAGAAGGCTGGCAGGGACATTAATGAATGGGAAAGTCATTGTTGAGAGAAGAGAGAGGCCGGGAGAGTTGGCCTGATTTGTTTGTCCGTTTGTCTGTGATAAAGACAGGTGGATGTACCAAGACTATCTCACATTTCCAGTCTCCTGCATAATTAAAGAGGGAGAAACATTTGCATACAAACCCAAACAAGCTCTTTTTTTCCAGGCTGAAGGATCTAAAAATGCAGTGAAGTTAGCTTTAGGTTGGATAGACAGAAAGACAAGACATTTGCTTCACATCCTGCAGGACTTTTTTCCACTGTAGCCTCCACACCACATGACCCAGTGACTCAGAACCTAAGCTGAATAATAATACCTCAAGACACAAATGAGACAACTCTTTGTATTGAATTTGAAGCTTTTGTCTATTTCAGATTTAAATTTTGATTGAAAACTGCATATTCTTTCAGTGGAATTCAATGACAAAGAAGTTCAATAAAAAAGAAGCCTTCAAATGCCATTTTTCTACAAAGGAAAAAAGAGACTATTTGTGTCTTTCAGTCCTAAAAGTCACTGTATTATGTGGTGACATGCCGCAGCAAAATATGTTGGCAGGCTTGGTTTATTTTGAATTTATCTTGAATTTGAACACTAGACCCAGAAATCTACCCTGTTTTCTTCACCTGTAATAGATTAAAGCACCTTTTTCACCTCACAAGAGCATCCAAAGACAATTATAACCTTCTAACTAAAACATTTGGGGAAATTTCATTGTGAGAACCTGTTTGAGGTGAAGAGCAGCTGCTTTATGTAAACAAGTCAGG
>JBAMYA010000021.1:370796-381743 GCA_037176975.1 Arrhamphus sclerolepis | reverse complement strand
GGATGAATTAGAGCAGAGACTGAGAGCCAGGCCTTCTGGTCCAACATCAGTGTGTGACCTCACAAATGTGCTTCTGGAAGGTTACTTAATTTCATATGCGAGTCAAGGCAGGTGGGAGAATACTTTTGACAATAACAGCTCCAGCTGCAACAAAGCAACAAAAGACAGGCAGTTCATCATAACGATTAGTGATCACCAGTGTGGTGAAAGAATAGATGTAAATCTGCAAATATGTCCCTTGAATGATGGTCTGACACGCCACCTCTTTCGTCTTCTGTTGGTTCCCAGGAAAAGAAGCTCCGCCTCCAGAGAGAGTCACGTCCACTCCTTCTAAAAAGGAGCGCATCTCCTTCCGAGACAACCCGGTCCAGATGAGTGGTGGCTGGGGAGGGGGCAGGAAGAGGGACACACGGCACAAGTAAAGCTAGAATGTATTAAACGCAGTAAAATGTGTCACTTAATGACTTAAAGTTACATTATTTAAATGTCTTTCATGTGAATTAGATGTTTTCATTCTAAATGGCAGTGGTTATGCCATTTCAATCTTTTTTTTTAAAATCCTGTTTTAACTCAGGTGACTTCTTTGGAAAGTGACCTAAAGCCAACAGAAACCAAACCGGTCCAAACACCCCCAGGCTTCATTCTGCTCCAGCATCACTGTCTGAACTCGATCGCAGCCAAACGGCATCAAAACACATGGAGGAATGACACGCTTCATGTTCAGGAAATGAAAAGCAGGAGTTTAAGTACCTGTGGCTTTGTGTTTTCTAAGATGCTAAATTGCCGTCTCAGTGATGTTTGATTGGCATTTTCCACTTTAATAAAACCACCAAGAGTCACGTGCAGGTCTCTCCTTCCCAAACTGGGCTTGAAATGGCTTTTTTGTTTGGTATTTAGAGAACTTACCGCATCGCCCTGCCGCAGGCGGCCAGTCTCACGCCTGAAAACAAGAAGTTCATGAATGTCAAAGCAAATAGTTGGAGCTTCAGAGCGCTTAAGAGACGTCTGCCTGCCTGTTTGTTTTCTTTCCATCTTTCACTTACCTACATCCAAGGGGGAGAGGGGTAAGGGGCCTCAACTGTGCACAAGCTAAAGGGATGCATGTCAGAGATGTGTGGTGGTCCAGTTTTGAAACCCAAGAGCACCATTTTCATTCAAGCTGAATTCTTTAGTGTTGCAGAGATACATGGTGATGCTTTGAAGGTGAAGGAGTTGAAGGTTGAATACTGAAGCAGAAACTCACACAGTAGTTTTTAATTTCCTTTTTATTTTTGGCTCATGACACAAGAAGCCACTCTGTTAGAAGAAGAAATAAAGAAAAGGGAAATGGATTTAAAGTGAGAGGAATGTGCAAATTCACCTGAATATAAGAATCCAACTTTGTAAGGAGAACTGAAGCTCAGATGAACAGAAGCTGTTCAGAAATGGACTCTTGTGGGGGAAAAAAAAATGCTAATTTAAAAAAAAAAAAAATCAAAAACAGATCAATCACATGTTAATAAGGTGACACCATGAGTGAACCTTTGATGGATCCAGCCAGGTCCATAAGTATATATTTTTTATTTGTTTTGCCTTTATACATCACCACAGTGGATTTGAAATAATAGATGTGACTGAGGCTCAGGCTACATGAAGCTGGTTCAGGGTGAATTTGAGCACATTTTTATCTGGTTTGGTCTTTCATCCACACGAAACCAGCATTTTCACAGCTCGAAACTACATCTTTTTTGAGCTGGGTGCCATAGTGCATAAATCCAAAGACGCCACCGCAGTGTCTTTGTGTTACTCCCCTTCAGCTGGACTTTTGTCTTCTTCTGGGTGTTTACACCGAGTAGGATTCTGGGCATGGTCTGCATCTTCTTCTCAGGTTCAGAGCTGTATGCTCTTTCTTTTTTCAGTCATGCGCCACCTACAGGCTTAAGTATGTACCTTTTTTTTAGCCATTTTCAGTGGCTTCATGCGGACATCTGCACTTTTCAAGTTGGGTCTGTGTTTACAGAAGACTTTTGCAATCCAATCATTTTTTTTGACCGACACGGCCTGAAATTACAGCAAAAATACCTCATTTTTCAAGTGTTCATAAATATTTGGACAGTTGACTGAAAAGACGTTAACTGTCCTAGAAATCTAGATGTAGCTCTAGCAATTTTTGAATTTACTCATCAGGTCTGAGTAGCTCCACGGTGCTTATTAATTATACCCATTATCCCCTGATGGGGAGCCAGTCAGATCGTTCTATCCTTGTAGTGTCTCTAAGAGGGTTCAAGTGATAATGATGTTGTAGTCTGGATTGTAAACTGCGGTCATTTGAAATGGCTTTTACATTTGAGTAAAGACTTGGACTTAAGATAAGATAAGATGTACTTTATTGGTCCCAGGACTGGGAAATTATTGGGCAGCAGCAGCATGATATATAGGAAACAGAAAGTGAAAGCTTAACATAAAATCTAAAAATATAAAGTAGAAAAGTAATATCTAAAAATGTCTATACATATTTGAATATTATACATTCATTAATGGTAAGTGTGCAGGACAAAATTATAAATTATTAGTGCAAATGTTTCAATGTGCAAGTGAAAAGTCAGTAGTGTGCTTATGACCAGTGCCAGTAATAATTATGAGTTATTGATCAGGGTGATGGCACGTGGCAGCAAAGATTTCCTGCATCTGTCTGTTCGACAGTGAAGCTGTAACAGTCTGTTGGACAAGGAGTTCCACTGTCTGTCCAGGGTGGAGTGGAGGGGGTGGTCCGGGTTGTCCATGATGGATGACAGTTTCTTCCGTGTCCTCCCCTCCACCACAGTCTCAAAGGTCTCCAGACTGAGACCAATCACAGCGCCAGCCCTCCTGATGATCTTGTCCAGTCTGTGTGTGTCTCCGCTCTGATGCTGCTCACCAACAAACAGTCGTGAAGATGATGATACTGGAGACAACAGACTGATTAAAGATCTCTAACATCTTGTTGCATACATTGAAGGAACTGAGCTTCTTCAGGAAGTAGAGTCTGCTCATTCCTGTCCTGGACAGATTTGGTGTTAGACTTCCAGTCCAGTCTGCTGTCAATCACAACACCCCAGTATCTGTAGACTTCCATCACCTCCACCTCCTCCCCCCAATCTGTAGTGGATGTGCAGACATCTTCTTCCTCCTGAAGTCTATCACCATCTCTCTGGTCTTGCTGACTTTCAGCCTCAGGTGGTTCAGTTTGGTCCAATCCACAAATCTGTCCACCGGTGCCCTGTACCCACCTCCCCTCTTGAATTTTATTTTTATTATATTAGCGTCTCTCCACATCACTGTTGACTGGTTTGTGTCACTCTGAATATGTCACTGTGTTCGTTACTCTGATTGGTTGTAGTGCAACCAATCAGAGCGCAGTAGCGCAGTGGTTTGAGAAGCAGTTGGTTGCACCTCCTGGATGAGGAGGTCCTATATCTCCTACCTACATCTGTCGAGGGTTTCTGGGTGGGACCTATTTTCTCATGACAACAAGACAAATGAAGCAGCTCAAAGGTCTGGACTTGATATCAGGTATTTAGTTTGTATTTAACGACTGATTGAATGGAGCTATCAGTATGGAGAAAACACATCTACAATCAAGAGTAAATACACAGGGTTTTACAACAAGCTGTTTTACAGAGAAGATAGAAAATAAAAACCTCCTCCCATGCTCTGGAATCAGATTCTTTAGACAGATGAAACTGAGATAAACATGTACCACAACAATGGGAAAGAAAAGTCTGGAGAAGCAAAGGAATGCTAGACCACATCATGTGTCAGACATGATAGAGGCAGTGTCATGGTATGGGCATGCATAGGTTCTCTGGGGTTTACTGATGATGTGGCCGCTGACTGAAGCAGTTAATGAGGTGACAAATGCTTCAAACCGGTGCCTATGAATAATGACCCTAAAACATACCAAGAAAGCATCTCAGGACGTTTAAAAGGGAAAGAAAAGGAATCTGAGACAGCTGAGTGTGTTTCCTGATGTCAAGCCAGCAGAGCATTTATTTCATTTCCCAAAGACAAACCTGAAGCCACAAACAAGAGCTTCTCCAAGGAAAGAAACTTCCATGAAATGTCAATGGAGGCACGACTGTGAAGAATTATTCTTTTATTTACAATTATGTCACCCAGTCCAAATACTTTTGAGCCCCTGAAGGTTGAGGTACCTTCCTCTAAAATGGCTGTTATTCCTTAATGGTAAATACCATATTAAATCAAAGGAGAACATCTGTATGTTAATCACATCTTGATTGTTCTATTTCAAATCCACTGTGTTGGTAGCCTATTTAAAGGCATTTAAATCTTTGTCATCGTCCAGATACTTCTGGATCCAACGAGTCCAGAAAACAAAAATCCTTGTTGACCTCGTCTTGATCACCAAAATTTTTACAACAAAGGTTTTACAACAGTTTTTTTTCCAAAAAGAAGACATTTTAAATGTTTGATTTCACAATGATAGAAATGTGATTTTGTGCAAACATTTCAATTTTATGTGCTATTGTAAAATTCTCCTTTTTACAACAAAATTAGATTCTTTTTAGAAATGAAAAAGGTCATTTTTTTTTTATTGAAAAAAGTCTTTTAAAAAGTTTTTATTAAATTGCATTATAAGAGACAAAATTGCAATTTTAGGGCAAATTTTGAAATTAGGCTATACAAAATTGGTAATTTCACGACTGTTAAGATTTTATGTCAAAATGTTGTAAGTTGATATTTTCTAACAAAAATTTGTAATTTTTAATTAAAAAGTCACAATTTTGTGACAATTGACATTCTATAATAAAAAGTCTTGATCTTGTAAAATTTGCAATTTTGCAACAAAATTTATAATTAAAAAAAAGCAAGTAAAAACTTTTTGTAAACTCGTGATTTTAAAGGAAAAATAAATTTTGATTTTCATTTCAAACTTCTCGATTTTATGATGAAGGATGCCATGATTTTTGTAAAATTTGAGATTTTATGACAAATGTTAATTTCTGTAGGAAAAAGATGTGGAATTGCAAAATTTGCCATTTTACAACAAAATTTGCTTAAAAAAAGTTTTTTTCTTTTATAATTTGCCAGATAAGAGAAAAAAATAGATTTTAATAGTCTACTAAAGTCTCAATTTTATGAAAAATTTAACTTTTATAAAATTTGAGTTTTTAATGACAAAATTTACTTTTTAAAAATTCATGACTGAGTCCAAGAACTATAACAACTCCGACAACATTTTAGCTGGTTAAAAGTCTAAAGAACAACGGTAACCATGGTGATGATATGGCCCATATTGACGCTCCTGATTTAAAGGTTTCGGCCAGAAAAATAAATCTGTCACAAGTATTTCAAAGGTGCGAATGAAAATGTAGTGAATAAGAAAAGAACATGCGTGCTGGGGACCAAACTGTCCTAAACTGGCCCTGGCGGCGCTGGTTTCCATCACGGGCGACTCGTGCGGTACGTTTACATGAACCCAGATGACTCGGTCGGGGACTGGGAGTGCTCAGGAATGCCTGACTCCTGGAAGAGCAAAAGACAAACAAAATAAATGAAAACCAAAGTTTAAAAAAACCCCACCAACACTGCTGCTTTCACTTTTTGGAATTTATCCTCCGGAGCCGATTGTTCTGCAGAGTTTAAGCGGCATTCATAACCCCCCGCACTGTTTGTGCTTTTCTGTTTGTTTATTTATTTATTTTTTTGGGGTGGGGTTGAATCTCCAGGAGATTGAATCAGCTGGCACGTCCCTGCCCTCTGAAGTGGGCGTTCGGGGGCCTCTCGGGGCACGCTTTGGTTCAAGGTCCTGAGGACTCCCGTGGACGTTCAGTCGCATCAGTGGAGCCGGTCTTTCTTTCCAGGTGGTTCATTTTGCAGACGGACCATCCGGCTCCACGCACTCCTGCTATGACGGCTGGAATCTCCAGACCGCAGTGAACTTTTCACATTTTCTCCTCAGCGTGAGCCGGCGTGCCGGGTCATCTTAGAACCCCTGTTTGTTTGGATTTTTCCTCCCGTGGCACCAGGCGGCCCCAGGTAACTGCCACTGACCCCGGGCCGAACCAGAGCCTCCAGCCCGGCGCGGGTCGCAGGTTCTGCTGGGTAACACAACTCCACCAGTGAGGGGAAACGTAGAAGGACTCTTCCTGAGAAGCTCCCCGCTGAGCTTCTGCTGCCTGAAACCCAACTTCTCCTGCAGCAGGAGGATGTTTGGTCTGCAGCTCACAGAGGTTTCAAACGTTAAAACGTCTGCCCGGTTTAAACGTTCACGTGCGGCGTTTTTCAGAAAGTTGGCGTGACCTTCTTCGGGTTGGACTTCCTGGACGGATGTCTGAAATGACGTCTGACTCGAAATGTTGAATTCATCTGCAGAATAACATTTGCGATTTGTGGACAAGTGGACACGTACACACACACACACAAAAAAAATCCAAGATTGAATTAGCTGAAATGAAAACCTGCTTCCCAACATTCATTTTCTACATAATTACACCTAAATAGATAAAGTTAAAATCCTATTTAGGATGTGAGTGAAGTCTGAAATGTGCCTGTTACCAAAGATTTAGAAGGTTTGATGAAAAACAAACAAAAACTATTTAAAAAATAGCCTAAATACATGAATATTTAAAAGAATAAAACAATTTTCGAACATGAACAGAGTCCCAGCCTGCTCCCCCACCCTGCCTCAATACTGTCAATAAAGGCCACGACAGCAAAGATAATAAGTTACATTTGAATCACATAAAAATACCCTTTTCTGTCATATATTCCTATATACATTATATCTGTCAAATATTAAGTAGAAAAAAAGTAATCAAAATTAGATGCAGTAAAAAAAATGAAGATATAAATGTATATGTGTGTGTGTGTGTATCAAGCAGCTGCACACAGCTGTAATTATTTCACTCCACCACTTGCTGTAAAAAATATCCTTTGTCTAGTTAATGATTATCTTTGCTCATTTTCAATCTTCAAGACGGTTGAAATCACTCCAGAGTTGGAACCAGTTTCAGCATCACTCAGGGGTACTTTGGTGCATGACAGGTCTGGGGATTGCTGGTTGGAGGGTACCGTTGACCTCCAGTCTGGAAGACCAAAAACCACTTCTTAAAAAAGAAAAAAAAATGGATTAGATAAATAATTAATGAACCATGAAGGGAAGTTCTTGATAATGAAGATCTTGATGACCGCTCATTCCAGATCAATTATCGCCATCGTTCAACCACATAAGCCTATATGTGTTTCATTCCCTTCTTCTTCTTCACTTTGAAAACTGTATGTGCAATGTGTCTGGTAGGGTGAGCTGGGGTACTGTATTATTGTTTTATATATTAAAAATATTTTTGCACTATGTGAAAATTTAATTAAGATGTGAAACAGGTAAAATATATTAAAATTTAAACATAAAATTTCTTGATTTTCTCAAGATTATATTGATGTTAAATTTGAGACAGGAAAGTGAAATAAAATACTTAGGCTATATTTAAATTAAAAAAATATTCCTATCATAAATAATACAGTAGGGCCTATAATATTCAAATATATTTTTTAATATATTCTGTAATTCTAAAAATTCAAAACAACGTTCTTTATTTTATTTTATTTTATTTTATTTTATTTTATTTTATTTTATTTTATTTTAACCCACAGTTTCCCTCTCATCCAGTCAGAGTCTGCTTTCACACTTAAGGACTGAACATTTCAGGTTTTATGTCGGACGTGAAGGCAGATGAAAGCCCAGTTTTTCAGCTGCGTAGATGAGCTCGAGCTTCAGTCCGGCTTCTTCTGTCCAAACATGTTGTAAATCAGAGTCAGTTCGAGCTGGAGTCACCTCAAACCGCTGCTGGTTTGGTTTCAGTGATGGGAGGAGCTGGATGCTGTTTTCGTATTCACATGAGGGGGGGCAGTCTGTGTGGGGGGAGATGCTCTTTAAGGATACTCTTTGGAGCTATAAAGACGTAGTGCCTTCAAGACGGAGCAAATTAACTCCGCTGGAGAACTTTATTGCGCTCGTCCGTGCGTTTTTTCTGTTTTGTTTTGTTTTTTTTATTGCCTCTTCACGCTGACGTCCGGGCGCAGCGAGGATGATGGAGTACATGGAGGACAAGTTCGCCTTGAAAAGCGCAGCCATGAAGGCCGGAGATTACTACATGGAGCAAGTCATGGAGAGCCTGGACGGTGCGCCCTACTTCAGCAAGTCTTCCCCGAAATGCGCGCAGGCTTTCGGGCTGCCGAGCTCCGAGCACCGCTCCTCTCCCTGCGCGGACCAGAGTGGTGAGTTCAGCTCCAAAACTTTCACGCACGTTTTTCAACTTTTCCGATCATCATGAGATCTTATCCGACTTTAATTGATTTATTTTATTTTTTGTTAAAAACTCAAACTAAAAAAAAAAAAAAAAAAATCTAAAACAGTTTTTCACTTCCCTTTTCCCAGCCGGTTTCGGGGTTCCGAGCGCGGACGAGGACGCTCTGCACTCGGAGCTGGGCCGCTCCATGGACAGCTGCTGCGCCCTGCGCGCGTCCCCCGTTACCACCGCGCAGGAGAAGACAGAGCTGGACGACATGGGGGACAAATGCGACAGCAACGTGTCCAGCAGCAAGAAGCGGAGACACCGAACCACGTTCACGAGCGCGCAGCTGGAGGAGCTGGAGAAGGTGTTCCAGAAGACGCACTATCCAGATGTGTACGTGAGGGAGCAACTGGCCATGAGGACGGAGCTGACGGAGGCCAGGGTGCAGGTACGGAGCAGATTCTCCTTAAAACGCCATTTCATTACCATGGTTACACTCTTCAAACAGATGTTCTGTTTTTATCATCTAGATGTCTTGTCAGATTTCTTGCTAGTTCCTGACAAAAAACAAAACAAAACAAACAAACACAAAATTTACAGCTTTTACCATAAAATTTAGTAGCCTATTGTCTCCTAAAATCTAAAAAGATTCTCGTATGTCGCAAATTAAAAGAAAAACAAAACCCGTTTTTTTCATTTAAAAATGGTTGTAAATTCACGAATTTTACATTATCACACCTTTTTTCCCACATAAATGATTTTTTCCCATACAAGCTCAAAAAAAAGTTGCAAGTTTTATCATAAAATTAAGGCGTTTATACTGAAATCACTCTTTTTCTCTTGTAAAATGACAATTTAAAAGAAATGTCGTTTGTTTTGTAAAGAAGAATATTTTATTGTAAAATCACAAAAGTCACAAAATTATGATTTAGGCTATTTTACAAAAATCAGTTTGACAAAAGTTTGACTTTTGAAAAAAAGATCAGTTTTTTTGTCATAAATGTTTTCAAATCACGACGTTTTGACATAAACCAGCTGCTCTCCAGCGCAGTTGTTCCACTTTTTTGGTGTCATTGAATCAAAGTTTTCGGGTTATAGGTATTTAATTTTCTTTAAATGGTCTCGTGGACCAGATAAAATGAAGTGGTGAGTGTGAAGTGTCAGTCTGACACACATGCTTTGATGTTTTTGTTTTTTTTTATTTGGTGGCTAAAACTGTCAGTGGAACCTTTTGCTTTTTTAACTTCGTCATCTGGGCCTTGAAATTCCACCAAAACATCTCTCTCCTTTTGCTCCTTTCCTTCTGATTTATTCCCCTCTTCTTCCAACAAGGTGTGGTTTCAGAACCGACGAGCGAAGTGGAGGAAAAGAGAGCGCTACGGTCAGATCCAACAAGCCAAAAGCCACTTCGCAGCCACCTACGATTTATCGGTGTTACCGAGGAGCGACAGCTACACGCAGGCAAGTTCTTTCTGAGTAAAGAAAAAAAAAAGAAAAAAAAAAAAGAAAGTCTTTCCCGCCTCATGCATCAAGCCATCTCGAAGATAAGAGTCCGGACTCTGATTAGAGCCCCTGCGAGGCGTCGCGTTGGGATTAATGGGCTCATATCAGATTTCATGTCGGCTCAACATTAATCTCTCCATTTGAGCAAAAGGTCAGGTCCAAGATGAGGTGAGAGGAGATGCGGGACGTCAGAAAGTGACAACTGGCCTCCAGACGTGGCGTCCTGATAACTTTTAATCTTTTCAGGGGGCTTGTGTTCATGTTTATAGAGGAAAGGAAGGTTTTTATTGAGGAAGGAACCCTTTTAAAGTCGTAAAGTTCCTCTCAAACTAGCTATTTTAGGGCAAAAGTGAGTTCAGTGGGCCACTACAGTACTAAAAATGATGCAACTTTAATATTTTAACCTCTCAGTGTAGACAAATTAGCTATTTAACAAAGAAATTTCATTTCATTCTGTAATATTAAGATTTATGTATTTCAGTTCCATTAAAAATAACTCCACCCATTTGGATTACAGAGATTAAATGTAGATGAGATTAAATTAATGTGCTGTATATTTGTTAGTCAAATGTGAAAAAAATTAAGAATGAGATTGATGTAAAAATACAAATGAACCCAATGTGTTTTAAATATATATGTATCATTAATAAATCTCATGAGCTTCAAATCCTTATGAACCATTGAATATAGGCTACTGAATACATGCACTGGTTCTTATTTAATAATGATAAATACATAAATATTAAAATTAGAACTAAATACTTCTGTGAGTGCTTTATTCATTTACACACTAAAATGACGCTAAATTAGGAAGATAAACCACAATAAATCTATTTCTACCTGTTTCTGATCCAAAATAATAACTGTAGCTAAATTGGAATAACACCATTATGTGTATGCATATATGTGTGTGTATATATAGGCTATATATATATATATATCTAATATGTGTGTGTGTGTGTGTGTATAATATATATATGAGTATGCGATGGTCTGGACTGCAGGAAGGCCACACAGGTGAACATCCCACAGCAGCATCCAATCAACAGGTGTAGTTTAACGACAGCTTCATCATCAGAGCATCACCACCAGAACATCACCACCAGAGCATCACCACCAGAGCATCACCACGAGACCTCCTGAAAAAGGAGAAGAGAGAAGAGAGCGAGAC
>JBAMYA010000021.1:320333-332740 GCA_037176975.1 Arrhamphus sclerolepis | reverse complement strand
TGTGTGTGTGTGTGTGTGTGTGTGTGTGTGTGTGTGTGTGTGTGTGTGTGTGTGTGTGTGTGTGTGTATACACACACATATATAAATCATACACATATATTTCTGCTGTGAAGCTTATTATGGACTCTATTATCACGTATTTAATAGTTTTATGTTTTAACATGAGTTTCAGGAGAAGGTTTTATGTTGCGTTTGGACTGGAAAGTGTCAACTAGATCTGGCAACCCAGATGACCAGCAGTCAAGGACGGCAACAGCACGCTATTTTTGAGCTCAGTTGTTACTTACTCGCAGTTTATCACTCTCAGGTCATTTACTAAATTTGATCTCATCTCAGAAACAAACTTGGTCCAGAAGCATATTTCTTGGCTTCATAGATCTGTCAGCACCATTGGCATTAGCTGTGAGATGCTAAAATAGATCAACTATTGACAATAACATTAGAGCCACCAAACCATGCAAGTCTAGGCACCTAGATGCTTGGCAAATAATCATTCCATACCATAGGAAAAGTTCCCTATCTCAATATTCTTCCTGTTAAGATTTTTATGAAGTCACTAGCTGCCAGGACTCAGCTGAACCAATAACTGCATAATAACGCTGCAGCATTCAAACGACTTCACCTCTCAAGGAAGCTGTCGCTACACTCACACTAAAATTACTCCAAAGTCAATCAAATCAAGCAGTGTCATATTTTATTTCTTATTTTTTAACTGTTTGGGGGGGAGATGCATCCTCTCGCTTGCTAATTGCAGAATCAACTTGAGATCTGAGCCAACATTTAAATGGAAAATAAAACAAAAACACTTTCTTCTGTTGTGAATGTGATTCTTGAGCTAATTTGCAGCTTCACATGGAGCATCTTGGAATCCAATTTTCCCTTCGCGGAGCTTTATTAATTCTATTTTTAGGATAAATAATGAAATTATTTTTGTTTGTCTGCCTTATGAAAGTCTTCTTCGCCTCCTGTACCTTTCCTGGCTGTGAAAAAACAAAGGCTCGACTCAACTCCTCGCCTTAAAATTGTCAGAGGAATATTTTTGCAATAAATAGATGTTTTCATCTTTGGCAGCTTCATTTAATCTCAGCGCGGGGGCAGCGTTAGCGGTGATGAAGAGGCTGGGGGTTCAGCGGGGCAGAGGAGACCCTAGAACCATAAATCAGGAGAGAAGCACTTACGTCCACCGTCAGTCCTGCGGGCCATTATTGGTGGGTGTGCTTACACATCAAATTGGCAGGGGTCTTCTGGGCTAAAAGGAATAAGAAACAAAGGGCCATTAAATCACAGAAAAGAAGGCCGGCTCTGAGCGACGAGCACACTTTAATGCTGCAGTACCAGGACTGCGAGGGAGTTCAGGACCCAGGCAGAGAGATAGAGAGAGGATGAGGAAGGAAGGCGACATCGATTTCCCCCCCCTCTGAAGTGCCAGTTCATCATTCTGTGAGACACACTCTATCGATCCCTCTCCTTTCGTTTGTTTGTAATTTTGGGGGCTCAAAACTGTTCACAAAGATAGATCCTCTTATATGCCACTTGCCTCCGAGATGAAAAGGGATCAAAGGATGTGAGGAGATGACCTCATTTAACAAGGTTCTTCTCACTCAGTTGGTTTTTGTGGTTGTGTTTACAAGGACAGCTTTGAGAGAGAGAGAGCGAAGTTACACTTTTCACTCGCTTTCTTTTTTTCTTCCATAACACTGTTTTTTATGAAGTGTTGTTTTTCTGATCAGCGTTTTCACATCAACACACAAATCAGTTCTATTGCAGATGTTGAAGTTCCTGCTGGTGGATGATAACCTGATAGATCAGAGCTTCATCTGGACAGATGCAGGGTCTGAAAACGAGCCACAGGGGGCGCCACCAACAGTCACTTCTCAAACAGACAGTTGGTTTGCAAAACAACCAATCAGAGGTGACGTATTCAGAGCGACGCAAACTAGTCACCGTGAGACTGTTGTGGAGAGACACCAATGTAATGAATGACATTAAAAATGTAATGTAATGACATTTGTTGCTATTTTTGCAAGAATTTGCTCAAACACTCAACCAGTATCTTAGGAAAACAGAACCGTTTGTGTAATCATGTTTAAATTACAACTCAAATAGCTTCCTTTATCAGATATATTTTATCATTTATAAATGAGATGGATCTCGTCCACCACAATCACTAATGACGGGTTCACACTGTACTGCGTTGACCATAACAGACAAAAGGTGGTCAATTGTATTAAAAATGTTTCATTGTAGTAACTCTCGCAAACATTGTGACTTTTTACCTGATATTGCAATTTTTTATTTTAAAATATTTGTTTTTCAACAACAGCAACCTTTGAGCATAAAAATACAACTTTGTCAAAAGATCATGAGTTTTCTGTCCTTAAGTCAAACATGTTTGTGGTAACATTGAAGGATAATCTATTTTTTTTTTTCTCATACTATCTAAAATTTTTCAAAATCACAGATTGTTTTGTTGTTGTTGTTAAATTGTAGCTTTTGTAAACTTGCATGTGTTCGCTACAAAAATTACAAGTTTTAGTTGTAAAATTGTAAATCTTAAAACAATTGGGACATTTTAATATATCATTACAACTTTGTCGAAAAAAATGTTAATTTTGCATCCTTAAGATGAAAATGTTTGTAGTAACATTAAAGAAAAAAAAGCAATTTCTTTACATAAAATCATGAATTTATGTCTAAGCAACACTTGAAATTAAATAAATTGTAGTGAATTGTAGTAACATTCTAATTTCTAATGAAAATCAATTTTTTTCATATTATCTAACATTTTGCAAAATCGCAACTTATTGACATTGAGTGATAATTTTGTGTCACAAAGTCACAAATTTTACAAAATTGTGAAAGAAAAATCTCCATTTTGTCGTTGAATTACAGGTTTTTCTACAATTGCATGTGTTTGTTGATAAAATCACGAATTACGAAGGGGCATGGTAGCCATCCCCTGGTGGTCAGCCAAGGAACTGCATTTTTTTCCACTTACTGGATTAAATCAGACAATCCAGATTTATCAGTTTAACTATATTGGCATATACAGATCTCTCTACTTTGGTGAGAAACCAAAGCCTTCCACTAAATTCACTTTCATCTGTGCTCTAGGTTTTATTTAGCTGTTGTTTGTAAGGAAGGCTTCTGGCCAAAAACTGTTAGCGCCGTTTTTTTTTTGTGTTTTTTTCTTCCATACAGCCTGTTCTTACCGTGAACTTTGCAGCTTCCAGGGAATCTCTCAACCTGGGAGACAACCACCCACATGCAGCTTTACCTTCACATCAGACTCACTCCCACACATGTTTGGAGGAAAGGGCCAGCATCAACCTGACGATCCCTGGAAGGTCGTCACCTGCTGGAAAACATCCTTTAACCGGGGCTCCAAGAGTGAAACGCAACGAATAGAAACACCTCCACACATTCACAAGAACCAAACAATGTGTTCCAAAACACAATGTTTTCTCTCCTGTCTCAGTGCTCTGACTGCAAATCACATAGTATCTGCAGTAGCTTTTCTGTAATTAATTTCTAATCATTGTGCTGTCACATGGACAAACACATCGTAGGCAGCTGTCAAACTGAAAAGAAAATGTAGCTTGCTGTTAAAATGGTCCTAAACAGACAAGCAGAAGAAGAACTACATGAAATCTTTCTGGTCTTCTGCCAAAAAACTGAGATCTAAACTTAATCTAAGTGGCACTAATACAGGTATACCGCTGAAAACACACAAACTATCAAGATAAATAATCTTAGATTTCCATTTGCAGTGTGAATAAGAGTTCCTGCAGGGTCTTAAAAAGGTCAAAAAACTCAACTTTAGTGGCTTAAAACATCTGAAAAACGACCATATTTTCATACTAGGTCTCAAATTATTTTTTTTTCAGGTTTTTAATTTGTAAACTTGCAGCAGAATGTTTTTTGTGAGTCTAGAGGGGCTGGGTCTTGGTATTATCAGTTGGTACGCTTTCAATATCTGACTAAAAGCTGTTTTGTTGTTAAAAAAAAATAAAATAAAATTGGGGGTTTGCCTTAAAGTATTCACAAAATTGCAACTTTTCAAAATTTAATTATAAGTACATTTAGAATTTGAGATAAAAAGCACCTTTTTGTCATGATATCTAAAATTTTATAATTGACTTTTATCCTCATTTTGTACATTTTTGCTGTAAAAAACTGTACATAAAGTTACAACTTTATAACATTGGGAATTTGTGTTCAATCACAATTTGTTCATAAAATCATAAATTTAACAAAAATGTAAATCATCAAAAAAAATTATTGTTAAATCACAACTTTTGCAGAACTTTTGTAGAATTGTAGATTTATATCTAAAATTTTGCAAAATCGCAGGTGTCTGATATCAAATCACGATTCTGTTACAACATCAAATATTCTACAAAACTGCGACTTACGAAAAATAAATAAAAAGAAAATTTTTTTTTTTTTTCTTTTTACAGAGTTGCATGTTTCTGTTGGAAAAATCAGTGCTTTTTTAATATTTTGAGACTTATGACATCAGATGGCTACTTTTATTTTGAAATAGGTTCAGAACAATTATTCTGCAGAATATGACGCTTGTCAAGTTTCCTGGGTAACAGGTGGAGGAGCTTGAGCACCACCTTAAGTATACCACTGCACATACCTGAATGGATGCCTAAACACTTTGAATTTATTTCTAGTCTGAGATGAAGATCAGGTCACATTTGATTGAATATCAATGCAGAAAACCAGTTAATTCTAAGAGGTTCACATACTTTTTCTTGCCACTGTGCACAGAGCCCCCAGTCTCACTGCCACAGCCGACACTTTCACTCACCATTTGTTTTTGCATATTAATTAATGTGCCTTTCATTTGTTCATAGAGCCGAAAATAAGCAAATAAACTGTCTGTTATGCAAAGAAAAAAACACCTTAAAACAGCAGCAGACTTCATTCATTGAATCTGCGTTTGTTCCTGCATGATGATGTATCTGGAAGACAAACAAAAAACAGCAACTTCCCATTGCTCTGCCACAATGTGAAAGGAACGCTTTCAGTGTCTTTTTCTCCAGAAGCAGCAGAGGGAGAGTCGGTAGCGTTTCATTTTTATTGACCATGGATTTATATTTACAGCCTCTTCACAAACACACACAGGCAGCATGTTGATCTGGTCTCAGAGATGGGGATTAATCAATCAAGGAGCATGGCAGTTGATTGCAACATAAGCTTGAAGATTTGTGTAATTTAGTGGCCGTTGCTTCTATTGTACAATATTTTGCAGCATGTCAGCCAGACAAAGCAGATGGTTTATAACAGACAACCCGTCTGCTCGCCACACAAGAATGTGTCGTGATTCTGATTTTTGCTATTCTCTGGAGACGTGGAAGGCATTGCGTAGCTGGAGAACGAATCGACATTAATGTGACATCAGCACTGTCGGGGCTTCACTTCAGAAGCTCTCCAAAGTAGCAAAAAGGTCGCCACAAATGGACTCTGAATTAAATAATTTACCTTAAAAAAATGATTTAACGGCACATGCAAAAGGAAAAACGCCAACTGTAGACATCCCTGAGTTGGCAGGTCGATACTGATGCAAACAGTTCTGACAGCTACTTCGTCCTCACAGTTCCCAGCAGTGAAGACTGACAGCCTCTACACTTTGGGGTTGGGGAGTGGTGGGGGTCATCCATGTGAACGGGGAGCTCCATCCTCCAGATGCTCTTGCCATATTTGCTGCTGACATGCAGTCTGTCTGGGGGTACTTCTTCATTTCTAGACTCCCCGTGTTTTTAAAATGTCATTTATGCCTAATGGCCATGCTCATTAGCTGTGTCTGAAAAACACACTCTGGTCATTACCAGCAACATTTGCTGTCAGGCTTCCCACCGAATTCTCTCGTCTCAGTCATCTGTCACAGCCCCATTCCTTGGCAGTTGGCAGTGAAAATGACGGTAAGCACAAATCTTCTAATTATCTGAAACTAACTTTATCTGCTTTCGTTGCCAGCAAGTGCTTTGACAACGCGGTTTTATTGGCGTGATGAGAGACCAGATCTGAAACAGCATCCATCACACTGAAGCTGCCGAGGCAACCGGGGAGGCTTCCTGGGCAGATCCCCCTCCCAACCCCCACTCCCCTGTGTTTTCAGCTACATGGCAGAAGTAATGGGGTCAGAAGTCTTTATGTACTCGCAACGTTGTCAGATATTTAACAAATCTAGCCAGAAAGGCTTGGCATGTCTAGGAAATATCTCCACAGTTACCATTGACATGTTGAGATGATAAATGTAGCCTCAGGTGGAAATTCAAGGTCCAGGCTACGGTGGAAATGTCACCCTACAGTTGGATGGCTTCAGAGCGGACGATGCTGTTGTGGACGCAGTATAGTCCATGAAAGTTTGACTCTCATTCAACAATTAGCATCATTTTCACATTACTTAAGAGCAAAATAAATAATGTAATCACAAAAGGTGATCATCGGAGTCCAGGCAGACTATTGAATGGTTTCAAAAAGTGACTAAAATGAATGAAATTTTACCAGAATTTAACAAATTCTAACAAATCCTCCTGTGTCAATTGCAGCTGAATTTCATTCCACCAACACCTGCAGCGACTTTGCCAAAGTTTTCACAGACAAAATTCAAAATATTGGCCAAGGAGTTGGTACATCAACAGCAGGTTCAGGGTATGTACTGTCTTCACCGAAAGCCAGCTTAAACACTATGACACAATTTTATCCCATTAACACTAGACCTGGCCAACTCGGCTCGACAAAATAAAAGAAAGATGACTACCGTAACATCAGCAATGTCAGCAGCTCCTGAAACTTGCAGATGTGAGTTTTGTGGTTTTACATATTCATAATTGCCTATATTTTTCTTGGTTAACTATTCAAACAATTTTGGCGGGTGACGAGCCAAGGTGACAATGGTGATGCAACTTGGTAAATGGACCTTTGGGTATGCGATTTGGAACAACACTTACCTGTCAAACTCTGCACACTTAAGAGTGTACTGCGTTTAAGGGTACTCACTGAAGTATGGATATTGGAACACAGTCCTGGAGTCCTGCAGATCTGTTACAGATTGTTAACCAGTCTTTAATGTCAGGTGTTTTCCCAGAGCCACTGAAAACAGCAGTGATTAGGCCTCTGCTGAAAAAGGATAATCTTAAGATACCAATGAACAACTAGGCCGATCTCAAATCTTTAATTTTTAAATAAGATAACTGGAAAAGCTGTTTCTCAACAGCTGAATGACTTTTTAACCATAAATAACTGTTGTGATGTCTCCCAGTCAGGCTTTAGACAGCACCACAGCACTGAGACTGCCCTGACTAAGGTGTTTAATGACATATGTTTAAATACAGACAACGGCAACATGTCAGTCTTAGTTTTACTGGATCTCAGTGCTGTATTTGATACAGATGACCACAATATATTACTGGAATGACTGGAGAACTGGGTTGGTCTCTCTGGAAGTGTACTAAACTAAACATATTTAGAGAACAGGAAGTACTTTGTGTCGAGAAGTAATTTTACATCTTAGCAGACTAGAATTACATGCGGAGTTCCCCAAGGTTCCGTCCTGGGGCCTCTTCTGTTTAACATCTACATGCTCCCAGATTAGAAAGAATCACAAAATAAGTTACCACAGCTATGCAGATGACACATCAATCATATAATGGTAATTTTGGAGATGTCTGAACAATGAAAAATCCCATTTGAGTCAATAAAGTATGGGGATGATGTGAATAGATAGTTTAATATGGTCAAACCAGCCATGACTTGTACATGCTGATGAGTGTTTGATCTTTTTTTGTTATAGTTTGCCTAAAAACAAAACAAACAAAAAAACAAACAAACAAAAAACACAGCTACAGACACAGTATGGTGATCACAAGAGGGAGGGAGACCTCTTCTAAATATAATCTTAAGACATATTTTTTCTCATTCGCGTTTGGTTTTATTTTTATTTTATTTTACTTCATTTATTTATTTGTTGTTGTTGTGCCTAACCTTATGTAGATGAATGTTAAGTCATTTTTTGTGTGAAGCACTTTGGCTCAGCCTCTGTTGTTTTTAAATGTGCTATATAAATAAAATTACTTGACTTGACATGGAGACGGGACAGAACGACAGGACATTCCCTTTTACAGTCAATTAGCTACATTTGAATTGGAACCAACAGGGATTTCAGGGACACAAGATTTCAAGAATAATAATGTCATCATGATTGTGTTAACCCTGCATCAGTGGACTTTTATTGGTCCACCTGAGTAAGCAAACCAGCATCTTCTAGGACCCACTACTATTAGCTTATCATCGTGGGGTTGGAGTTGAAGATACCATCATAAACCTGCTTCAACAAACCCACAGTCATCTGGACAAGACAGGTAGCACTGCGAGCATCATCTTCTTCAGTTTCCCCAGTGCATTTAGCAGCATCCAGCCTGCTTTACTATAAAATAAACTCCAGAAGACACAGGTGGATGTATGCACAATCACCTGGCTCACTGACTACCTGACAAACAGACTGAATGATTGTGTGTCTGAGCAGGTGGTCATCAGCATGCCACATGGGACTGAACTCTCACCATTCCTCTTCACTCTGAACACCTCAGACTTCCAGCACAAATCAGAGTCCTGTCATCTGCAGAAATGCTCAGGTGACTCTGCAGCTGCGTGGTGTATCAGTGATAGACAAAAGACAGTACAAAGAATTGGTGGACTGTTTTGTGGCATGATGTGAGATTGATCACCTCATCTTACATGTGAACAAAAAAAAGGGGTGTTTGGGATTCAAAGAGTACATAATGCCTAACCAACACTTCAGTTAAGTTGTAACTATATTAGTCTCTTAAACAATATAATACAAAAAGGAGCACTGCTTTGTGATCCAGAGGATATCACATTTGTGCTGAACTTCTGGAGTGGCTCAACATTAATTTTCAAACAGATTTTATTAGTTGTTCCCAGTTTTCAAGCTGAAGGAGGTAGAGTATAAATAGATACCGGCCACGCCAGGTTTTTTGGAACAGACAGACAGACAGACAATTATTTAATTCCATTCAATTCAATTTTGTTCATTTAGCATCTATTCACAACAAAGTTGTCTCTGGGCAATTCTGAGAAAACCAGAGCATGACCCCTGAGCATATGATAAAGTATAACAGTGACAAGAAAAAACTTCTTCTTTGGAAGAAACTTTGATGAGGACTGAGTCAGTTATGGGGGAACCTCCTGCTGATAGCCAACTGGGTAAAGGAAGAAATGAGGAGGGAGACTCGACAGAGAGTGATGAAGGACAGAGAGAGGAGAGGTACAAAAAATATACAAATATCTGGTATAAAAAAAATATGTGGTGGTCAGAAAGTTGGACTGCAGCTTGGCCTCGCCAGCAGGCATCCTACAATGGCATCCAGTCAATAGGTGCTGATAAATGGCAGGATGGGACAAAGATGGAAGGTTTGGGAGGTGAGGGGGAGTACAGCATCACCATAACACGACCTGAAAAAGGAGAAGAGAGAAGAGACTACAGAAGATAGATAACTTTGATTCTATTAAATGATTCAGAATAATCTGAGACTGAGAAAAGACAGACAGATTGAAAATGCTCAGTGGTCAATAGATGGATTCAAGGTCCATATGAACAATTAAAAACAAGAAATAACTGAGATAATCAAACAAACCAAATAGTTTTAAAATACAACTATTTTGGTGTCTATAGAGCTCAGATTGATATTTTATTGCACTGAATTTAATGTTTGACAACAACAAAATTATTTGAATTTTAGAGGTCAATGAATTTAAACATAAGATCCCTGAAGACAGACTGTAAAGAGCTGACCCAGGCTGCCAAAAACTGACACTGGCACTAGACCATTACATCTGTTTAAAAGCATCCTTAGGGCATCATTACATGCCACTTCCACGCTCCAAAGATGTGATTTTTATTTGTAACAGTCCCAAAGATGTGCAGTATACAATGGACTACAATTACCTTTGACTAAAGCTTCACAGAATCAGTACATGAACAAAATGTAACAAAATGTTTGCATGCACATATGCAACATACAACGCTCTTGGTAAATATCCGTTCAATGTCCAAGATGTGTAACTTAATTGGAAACATGCAAAACATCACATGCTAAGTTGCAGTCAGGGATGGTCACATATTTGGCTTCCTTATTTCTGCAGATCATAACGGCATAATATTTTGTACCACGTTGTACACCATAAGCAGAGCGCATATTGAAACTCAAAGGTCTAGGCCTATTTTGGCCATTTTTTGCATACTTTTGCCTCCATATACAGCATAAAGAATTGTCTATCATGCCCATGTTTAATATATATATATATATATATATATATATATATATATATATACATTTTTTTTTTTCTTTTTTTCAGGACAAATTCATCTATATGACCAGACTATTATTTACTTCACTGTGACCTACTATATCAACATTTTGGGCCCACAAACACAAAAAACATAAAATCCATTTTCAAAAAAGATTACTATCACCATAAAAAACCACAAACATGCTTAATGAATCATTTTGAGTGTTGAAAATGTTAATACAAGTTGCAAATATGAACAATGAAATATAAAATTGAAATTAAGGAGTTGCTGAACCTGGACCACTAAATCATCATGAGATGGCTCGCCACTGTACCTCCCACCACAAAATTTCATATTCATAAATGCAAGCTTTCTGCCAAGAAGCCTCTGTTTAATCCATTTTTCTCTGATTTGCTACATTATACAGAAACACTACACAACTCATCCAATCCCAAAGACTTGATGCCTTAAAATTCTTTAACTGTATTACCTGAACTACTGCCTTGTCTCTATTTGTGCACTATGTACTGTATTCCATTTTCTGATGTTACTTTTATCTTGTTTACCCCACAGTATTATTTCATTTTCCCATGTTTATATTGACATTTTGATGCAATAAATAACAACAAAAAACAACAGAAAACTCAACTCAACTAATGCAACTTCCTTCTCCTTACAAACCTACAGGACAAACCAACCCACAGGATATTCGGGATATTACAATCAATATTTACAAATTAGGCAAAATAAGTATAGGATCCCATCTACCCATCAAAAAATATAGCAGGTTTACACAGAAATTATAACAAAATAGCATATATTCAAATTAAAAACTGAACTCCGCAAAACAAAGCTCTCCTCCCTCCATTCAGTCCAGTTGGTACAGCCCAGCATGATGGCCATCAGGGAATTTTCTCCCAGCTGGGCTTTTTGGCTGCAGTCATGTGTGCAGCCATGAACAACACTCTTAGGAAGTAGACCTCAAACAGAGAGGAGTTAGATCATGCCCATACCACAAAACAAAAATAAACAATGTGACATTAAATACATTTTCCTCATGATCTGACCTATTTGGACCTTTAGTGAAGGGAAGCCTTAACAGCTCCAAACAACAAGAAAGAGCTGTAAGTTGGAAATACCAACTTTTCCTACTTTGTCCTTAATCACAAGAACTAAAATAAATGCCATTATTTACTCAGGGAGAAAACAGTGTAAAAAAGAAAGGCTGTGAAACAAATAGCCAAAAGAGGTGATAATCTCAGACTGGCTAAGATGCTCAGAAGTGATATAGTCTTTACCTGTTGTTTTATTGTTAAATAGATTTTTACTAACTAGGTGCACCTTGTGTGATTTAATTGTGTCAATACAATCAACATTGTCTGCTGCATATGGTTTACTATGGACACTGTTAAATATTTTACTATAACACTGTCACAAAGTGCTACAATCGTATTAGAGCGAGACCCCATCCACTGTGTGGTTTGCAATTGCAATTCACCTCTTTCCAAAACCATTTTGTATTATTCCTAAGAAGCTTTCTGGCCATGGAATCAGCCCTCATGGGTTTTTGGTTCACCTGTGACCTGGTTGACTGCAGAGGACTCATGACTGGCCCGCAGGGCATGTTCTAAAAATAGCACTAATCTCTATGGAGCTAAAAGTTGCATCTAATTGTATTTCTGGTCTTTTTTTAATCAATAAAACGTGGATTAATGTATATTTGAAAAATATCAATTTTGAGTATGAAATGTATAATTTTATTTCATATTTTTGTAGTCAAAGTTCAATATTGTGTGAAAGACAATCTTTTCTCTGCTGAGACAAGTGGGCGCAACTTCGATGGTGAGTTAGATGGGTTTTAACCTCCAAAAACAATCCTTGAAAGAAAAGAAAAAGAAAAATTATACTTTTCACACTGACAGGGAAGAGGAGTTCTTTTTCAAAATGGTGAAAGAAAAAAGATGTGCATGTCTCATTTGCTGCGCGTCAGATCACGATGAGTTCAAAAGTGTTATAAAAGTAGTGGTAAGTACAAACAGGATCTGATTTATTGATGTGATAGTTAACGATTTAAAAAATA
>JBAMYA010000021.1:284933-299756 GCA_037176975.1 Arrhamphus sclerolepis | reverse complement strand
TTGTCAACCCTGGGTTTGCAGGTTAACTCTGGGTTACTTCTGGGTAAGTTAACCCCGCTTCGTAGTACAGGCCCCTGCACTGCGCAGTTTGAGGAAAACTGTGTTTCAAAACCTCTCTGTAGAAACCAATGGGTGACGTTATTTGTGGTTTGTCCATCTATAAATGTTTTTAATTTACACAGCACAGTAACCTATCAACAACAGATACAATGGCGAAATGCGAAGAAAAATGTACAAGTCAAATAGAGAAGAATGGCACTTCTTTCTCTCAGTTTGTCACATACACACCGCTATGCCAACACCAACGTCCAAGTCATAGGTGCATTAGTACGTTCAGTCGCACAGCATAACATGCTATAAACTATCTACCATTTCACTTCGTGCAATGTGACTCACATTGCACTGTAAAAATCGTACAGTGTGAAACTGGCATAAGATCTTATTGAACTTCTGTAAGTTCTACAACAGACCTCATACACAAAAATTGGTCAGTTAAGACACTGAAAATCACACCCATTGTACTGCTTGCTAAATAGAAGTTCAAATACTTTAACAAACTGCGCACTCGTGTTTTTGTTTTTTCATGTTTCAGCAGTGATTTGAGTTATGTTTATAAAGGTCTTCAAGCCATATGTTCAGTTGCGCGTTAATCAACAAAAGAAGGCGGGGCGTCTGTGTAACAAAAATGCCTCTCATTGGATGCAATGTGCTAACGGAAACGCCTTTGAAACAGCGGTTAGCGGTGATTGGTCAGAATTGGGATAGCAACAGAATAAGTAACCAATACAAAGCACCGATTCCTCTGCCCCCATAAGGCTGAGAGGCTCCGGGTTCCCCAGCAGCCAGTCACCGCAGACACATCAGGCAGCAGGGCAGAGTTGATGTCCGTGTGTTTCTGCGGGCGTATTATTACTAGCTGCTCTCCTGATAACCGTCGTAACACCCGATTTTGTTTTACGGTCGTCTTATTTCTTCCTCTGGGTAGTCACACAACCAGCCGAAACTGAAGTTGCTTTGGTAAAGGTAAGGAAAATTACGGGGTTGTACGGCACCGGTCCATCCAAAATGGCTGCCGGTAGGAGCATATACGAGCTCGTCAAACAGCGTATCAGCCCACGGAGCCGGCAGATAGTGTCGTTTGCTGACATTCCAGTTGGGTTTTATTTCTCTCAGTCGTTGTCTGGCTTCTGTAAATTTAATTTACAGGCATATATTGTGCTGGTGAATCCGTGCATTTAATGTTACGAAGTAACGGAATTGTGTTCCATCGAGATCTGGGTACAGTGGGACTGGAGGCGGCCGAGCAGGCTCGCCCTGCCCGCTGCTCCTGCCTTCGATCCGGGAGGGGTATAAAGACACCTCCACGCATCTTTGATTTAAACAGCAGAAACTTTTATGTGGCATTTCATTTTCTAAAAGAGCAAAAACATAGGCAGTCCTTTCTAATTAAAAGCTTTAAAGCTTTCTTTGCGTCGTGACGTCCGTTAGCCTGTTAGCTGACGCACCTTCTGCTTTGTTGCAGCAGATCTGCACAGATTTCACGCTGCTTTGGCTTCTGATCGCAAATTGCAGAAGCAGTTTGAACCATGCCCATTTAAGTCCTCGCAAATAGTTGCCATAACTGTCTTTATTTATTTATTTTCCGTTAAATGTATTGTCAGGTCTATGACAAAGACGAGGCTCCTAAATTGTTCCATGTGGCCAAAAAAAGCAACGTCCTTGAAAACATTAGATCATCCTGCTGCCCCCTTTTGTGGCTCTAATAGCTTATTATTTTGCCTGTGAATGTCTTATTCCCCTTGAAGGTGCTAATTTCATTTCTTTCTCCTCCCCAGCACCATTTTCCCCATCCCCTTCTATTATTCTTCTTCTTTTGAGTATTCTTCATTGCCAAGCCGCCAAAGTGGAGAGTGTGATTGCAGAAGGGGGTGCTTCTCGTTTCAGGTAATAAACTGGAGCATGGAAATCACTCATTATTTCCCGGGTTACGTTCTCTGACTGCCACATTATGGGCTGGAACGTCCGGCCTTTACAACAAAGCAGGATGTGCTCAAAATGGCAGTCAGACATTTGTCTTTGTAAGACCCTTTTTTAGAAACCAAATTAAAGAAAAGGAAAAGGGGGGAGGTGGGGTGTATACGCTGAGCCATGGGAGTCTTTCTGTCCAGTAGTTGTATATCACAGACGGAGGCACACACCAGGTTCACAAATAACTCAGATGTTAATGTCTTGGAAGGTAACTGGGGCAAGAAGATCAAGAGTTTTTTTAGGCTAAAATTTTATGGTACAAAACTGCTTGTGTGATGACTGCATGCAAGTTTAATTTATATAACATTAGATTAAAACATTCTTAAAGATATTCTCCAAAGAAATGGTTTGGATTAAATCCAGTTAAATAATGGTACTTTGAAACCAGGTCCAGCTGGAAGACTGGCATCAAAACACAAAAAATGAAGGAACAAAAGTTTATTATTTGACTTGAGGCACCAGCTACTCTGGGAACCCAGTTACCATGACTAGCAGCATAACAGTGCCTCCTGCTGTGCTTCCACTTTTAACTGTAAAGTAATGGATGAACTATCCCATCACGTGACCCACAGATTTGAAGTTTTGAGACTTTGAAGCCAATTTTCCTTGAATCAGTGTTGAAAAGAGATGGGGCAAAACTGTCAAAACCAACTGGAGAGCCAATGGCTACCTGTCAGTGAAGCATGTCAACTGACATCTAGTCATCTGATTAGTCAGCATTATTGCTTAATATAAATTTATCTGACGTGATACAAAGAAATTCAGCCACCCTTACAGTTGTCATGGATGTAATATGTAACCACAGTTGAAGGAAATATTTTTGTACCAGGCTGTAAATAATGTTTAAATCTACTGCAAAGTTGGAAATTTTAACACAGAGGTCAATGGTAGTTTGCTCTGTTTTGGAGCCAGTCCCTAGTGGTCAGTGGAGTAACTGCAACAAAACATACTTCATTGATGAGCTTGAGCTCTTAAATATAATGTTAACTGATTGGTTGCCTAGGGTAGTGTTTTTTTGTTTTTGTTTTTTTTGGGTTGGATTGTTAATGTATGTCTCTATTACCAGGAACGGCCACACAAAAAAGTAAAATTAAACTTTTAGGACAGTGTTGAGACATATTCCTGTGGTAGGATTAGGTATTTGGGGTGGCCCTGATAACTTCTGGATGGGGGCGTGAGTCTCTCGGGATAACATCATTCAGCTGTCTAATTTACGCTTTACGTACAAGTCATCTTTTCTCATTCATCACCACCGTTATGCATTAAAAACAGAAACGCTGCAATGATCTTTAGCTCTTACAGCATTTTTTGTAGTTTTCAGTTGTTTTTCTTTACTTTCTTAGTTTTTTGTTTTGTTTGTTTATTTATTTTTTTTCTTTTTGCGGTTGATAAATGGTGCTCTACTCCCACCATGTGGTTTGGAATAGTAGTTTGAATGAACCAGCTCTGTCACCGCAGTGGAGACATGGTGGCTGACAGGACTGAGGAGGAGGTTGGTTCTGTTAAAATTCCACACTGCTGGTTTTACCCAGAAGCGACCACTAGTGGAACCATTCAGCAAAACCAAACGTGACAGGAAGAGCCACAACCAGACCAGAATGCACAAAAGACGTCCTAAAAAGCTTATTAAGAACACTGTTTTTCGGCCCTTTTTTTGAGTTGTGGCTTTGGGACTCTGGTCCGACCCATCATGTGGAACACCCCACCCTCCCCCCAGAAAAAAATAAATAAAATGGATCAAATCAGATGAATGTTTACAGACTTTAGGAAGCAGGAGGGACACAGTTCGTGATTAAATTAATGAAATATAAGACAAGTTGTAAAATTTATAGGTTTTATCTATGTCTCCTTAAGTGGAGCATAAATGGAGCATTTGTTTTAAGCTTTGAATCGTTGGGGGGGGGCTTAGAAGCTCAGATGTGTTATTTGTTGGGATGCAGAGGTCAGATCGGGTTTTAATTCTTATATAGATTTGTTTCAAGTCATAAGACTTGAACCTTAATTTCTCGTAATTTTGAAAGTGCTGCGTCATTACAGATGTGAATTATGTTATTTGTGTGTGTGTATGTATATATACACACACACATACACACACATATATATATATATGTATGTATATGTGTGTGTGTGTATTATGGCCGAATTTAGTTGTTATAGCCGAGCATAGTCATAAAATGATATTCAATGATGTTCAATTAATTGCAATATTAGGTTTCAGATCACATCACCCAGCCTTATATTGGATCAGTTGCTTTTGTATTTTTGCTCTTGAAGTGTTGTTTTGGCTTTGGGCGGCTAATAGACTTTTTAAAATAAAAAACAGCCTGTTTCCTCTAAATGTAGCTACTGTGAATGGTCACATGACCAGGCATCTTCCTAGCTGTACCTCTGGAAGGAGATGTCTGCCTCAAATTTTTACAAAAGGAAATGAGTAAAATACCCTAATTATCAGATATATCTGAAATATTTTGTACATTTTTAAAGGTCTATTACTGATTTATAATTAAATTTATATTCCTGCATGCATCTTAGGACCACAAGAAGAGTAAATGGAAGCATGACAACAGTTGTCAGTACTACAACACAGTCATAGTGTCAAAGATTTTGCCTCTTTTCTTTTTATATATATATATATATATATATATATATATATAAATTTTTATTTCTTTCCCACGTTTGTTTCTGCAGTGCTTCTTCGGGGGGAGGAGGTGGTAGGGGTGCACCTCAGCACTATCCCAAGACTGTCGGCAACAGGTTGGTCTCTTATTCCCAGAGCACCAGCAGACTGGGGTGAACTTGATTAGAATATTTTGAATTTAAAAAAAATTCTTGATATATGTTTTCAGCCTGCAGCAGGTGAACACTTGCTCACCTGTCTGGTAAATGTAGGTGGAGGAAACTTTCAGCAAAAGTTCTGCTTGTTGTTTCTACTTGGTTCAAAGTGAATAAAGTGAAGCAGGGTTCATGAGGAGCGTAGCACTGCTATGATCAGTGATTCAGTGGCGTTCGTTCTCTCTGTCCATCCACAGCGAGTTCCTGGGGAAAACCCCAGGGCAAAGCGTTCAGAGATGGGTTCCTTCACGAAGCACTAGACGAGATGCCAACTCCAGCAACGAAAAAGAGAGACACGATGCAATCTTCAGGAAAGTGAGGGGGTAAGCGTCACATCCACACATCACAGGGGTCTGTTATCTTCTCTTTATCAAAGATTTACATGTTTTCTTAATGCGGTCTTGGAAGAAAGGGCAAAATGTCTGAATAAAAACAAAAACCTTCTGAGAAAAACCCAGGAATTGCTTGAATCAAACAATTATTTTCAGTTGAAGGAGTTTAAAAGCAGGTCAGAGGGTTGGAAAGTTTTGTTTTTTTTTCTCTCCTTCTTGCTGCACTCATTAAAACAGCATGTGCTTTTACTAAAGGCATTTAAGCCCTCTTCTGCTGCATCAGGTGATGCTTATGAAGACAAACGATAAAGAGATGATGGTCTCCTTCAGGAATGTGAACATGCAGCCTGAGCTGAGGGCGAAAAAAAATCTGATCTACTGCACATGTTTGTTTCATGTTCATTAAGGCTGCCTGGAATGTTTTAATATCTGGCTGAAATGTTGCACACTCAACTAAATCCTCCTTGTTGTTTTGTTTCTGCAGCATACTCAACAAACTCACGCCTGAGAAGTTTGACAAGCTATGCCTTGAGCTCCTGAATGTGGGCGTAGATTCAAAACTCGTCCTTAAAGGAATCATCTTGCTGGTAGGCAAATATTTGTTGGAAATGCATCCATCTATGTTTTAACGGGCTTGGCTGTTGTCATTTTAGTGACTCTTGTGGTTCTACTCATGTTTGTCTGGTTCAGATTGTAGACAAAGCCCTAGAAGAGCCGAAGTATAGCTTGCTCTATGCTCAGCTATGTCTGCGCTTGGCAGAGGACGCTCCAAACTTTGATGGCCCTTCATCTGAGATCCAGACATCCCAAAAGCAGAGCACTGTAAGCTGCAACCCCACTTTTATTTTATTTGATTTTCTTACCCTGGCCCCATCCAAGTTTTTTTTTTTTTTTTTTTTTTTTTTTTTTTTTTAAAAGAATTTGTATTTTAAAATAACATTGTGCTGTCTTTGTAATAACTGAGTACAAAACAAAATTCAGATTATAATAATGAATTAAACTGATTAATTAAAAAATGAATGATAATCATGAATTAAGTAAAATAAATGAATTTTTAAAAATTATTATTATTAAATAATATTGTGCCAATGTGACATGAGAGTAACAAAAGAAATAAATGACATTTATTGAATGTAACAAAATAATAATTTAGTAATGCAAATGAAGAAAAATAAGCAATAAAAAAAATTAACAAAATCCTAAAGTGTAATCATTATTTACTCAAATGAGTTATAAGTAATATATTTATAAATAAGCAGTTAAGCCTTTGTTTTTCTTTAAACACATGAAATAATAGATAAAATGTAAAAATGCATAAAAATTGTTTTTATTTTAATGATCATTGCGTGTTTGTGTTGTCTTGCGGGATCAGTTCAATTTTGGCGTATCTAATTGTTTAGTGAACGACTTGGTTTTAAATGAAGTCTGCTCCTCCATGACTCGTATTGATCTCTGATCTGCTGCTTCTGCAGACCTTCAGAAGACTGCTGATTTCCAAGCTTCAAGATGAATTTGAAAACCGCACCAGAAATGTTGAAGGTAAGTCTCTGTTGTGTTGGTTACCACTTGTCTGTCATCACCGGCAACCGCTGACTCAGCGCTCCTGTCCTCCAATCAGTCTATGACAAACATGACAACCCTCTTACTTCTGAGGAGGAGGAGCAGCGTGCCATTGCCAAGATCAAGATGCTTGGCAACATTAAATTCATCGGGGAACTTGGCAAACTCGACCTCATCCATGAATCTATCCTTCATAAGTGCATCAAAACGGTATGTTGGCTTTGATTGTAAAAACTTTGCACTCGCTTTATTTGTTTGTTTATTTATTTATTTTATATATTACTTTTTCTTTTTGTTAATGTTTTCATTGGTTTTTGTGAAGCTTCTGGAAAAGAAGAAGAGAGTCCAGCTCAAGGATATGGGGGAGGATCTGGAATGCCTCTGTCAGATAATGAGAACAGTGGGGCCGAGACTCGACCATGAGAAAGCAAAGGTAACACGTCTGGAACAACATTTCAGATTCACCACATGCTGCTATTCCTGCATAACATTCACAGGCCAGCCTGTTGCTGGAGAAGTGAAACCCCAGTAAAGGATTTGAAAGATGTTCTGACATTACAAGCCTTTTTTTGTTGTTGTTGCTCTTCTTCTGTCTGGGTCAGCTGTGTCGTAGCTTAGCTCACCATCTGGCCTCGCCTAAAGCTCCACATGGCTTGCAGCTGCTGTCAGTATAACTCCTCTACTCATCCTTTTCTCCAGTCTTTAATGGATCAGTACTTTGGCCGTATGCGATCCTTAATGAACAACAAGGAGTTGCCTGCCAGGATCCGCTTCCTGCTGCAAGACACGGTGGAACTGCGAGAAAACAACTGGGTCCCCCGTAAGGCCTTCCTCGACAACGGACCAAAGACGATTAATCAGATCCGCCAGGACGCGGTGAAAGTGAGTCCGGGATTGTTTTGAATGAAGGGGTTTCAAACTCATCATCACCATGGTTACTGTTAAAGGGCCCCTTATTCTTTACTCTCTCAAATAGCTATATTCTCAGATTTCCTGTCATAGAAGAGAGGTTTAAAAAAAGAAAAAAAGAATTTTTGTCATAAAAACTCAAATCTCAAACAGATTTGCTACGTTTAGGATAAAATTCAAGGCTTTTGTGCTAAAATCTGATTCAAGTATTTTTTTATTTTAGAAAAGGATTTTTGGATTTTTTTTTTTTTTTGCACAAATTTTGTTGTGAAATTACATTTTTCTTTCAGTAATAAAAGTAAATTTTGTTAGAACTCAGATTTTATACATTTAAAAAAATTGCCTTTACCTTAAAATTGAGTTGTCCTAATGTCACTTTTTTCCTTATAAAATCACACACAAAATGCAGATTTATCTGGTAAAATTGCAAGTTTGAAAGATGATCTGCCATAGTAGGTTCTGGTAGGATCTGGCATAATAGTTTGAAATCTCACAAAATTGTATGTTTTGTTTTTTCTTTTTGTTGTTGTTATTGTTGGAAAACAAACTTTCTGCAGCATTTTAACATAAAATTTAAAGGCTGAAGCAAAAATTAACAAATTTTTATTGTAAAATCTTTGTTAAATCATGACTCTTATCCACCTCTGTTATTCCACTTTTTGACATCAGTACTGAATCAATTTGACAATTGAAATTTCCTCAAAAGTGCTCCAGTAAGAATATAGTATGTTTTATGAGTACTCTATTGTCCTTATACAGATAAAATGAAGTGGCAGGTCAGATTTGGCCCATGGGCCTTGAGTTTGACACCTCAGTTTTACTGTTTAGTTTAGCGTGTCTGTAGATAGTTGATGACACCAGCTCTGTGGTTGGCCAGGATCTGGGCGTTTTCATCCCAGCACCCATGTCTCAGGGGATGCGGATGGACTTCTTCCTGGAAAGCCCTTTCATGCCCAACAGAATGAAGCTGGACAGGGAGACTCTCGGGGGATTGGCCGACATGTTTGGACAGATGCCAGGTGTGCACTTGTTCTCCATGCCATGTTTACATTTCATTTCATTGTTAAAATTAGACTCGCCTATTTAAAGCTGTGCTTATTTTAGTTTATAGGGCATTGGTGTTACAGAATCCCTAAACATCTGTGCATTTCTCAGGCAGTGGGATTGGAACCGGCCCAGGGGTCATTCAGGACAGGTACTCGCCCACAATGGGACGCCATCGCACCAACCCACTCTTCAATGGCCACGGCGGCCACATGGCCCCGCCTCCACAGTCCCAGTTTGACATGGGGCCCAAGTCTTTTGTTAAGTCCAACCAGGTAATTGCACTAAAAGAGGACATAAATGTTAAATACGTCATACTGATTCTTAGTAATAAGATTAAATATTAAGTAACATATTTAATAAAAATTTGCTCAGCAGCCATGCTCTGGGTTTAATTGCTCTTTGTCTCCTTCTGCCAAGGTTCAGAACCAGCATTTCCTCAGTCAGAGCCAGAACCACATGACCCAGCAGCAGGTCCAGTCTAAGGACATGCCTCCACGTTTCAGCAAGAAAGGACAGCTCAATGCAGACGAGGTAACTGAAGCACCTGCCACTGACATGCAAGATGTTAACAGAAGAGTTTTGAAATGACTGTATTCATAAACATCTGACCAACTGTCACAGCAGTCGTCTAATATTGTTGTGTTGTTAACGGCTTTGTAGAAGCTAAAAGGAGGTTTACAGTTTTATGCCCAATGATTATAAAAAGACGCGTTATTCTGAGGAACAAACCTGCTACCAGTCTCTCTTCTTCCTCTACCACATCTGTCTCCATCTTTACCACATCTGTCTCCACCTTTCCTCTCCTCTTCCACTTCTCTTTTCCTCCAGCTGGCGGCAGGTCCGCTGACTGCGATTATGAGATATGAGGGCATTACACGTTAAAAATGGGATTTTAGATTCTGTAAAGACTCCAAACTGACTCTGGTGTCTGTCTGTTCCAACTCCTGGTCCTCAGATCAGCCTCAGGCCTGCACAGTCATTCCTCCTGAATAAAAACCAGGTGCCCAAGCTCCAGCCTCAGATCCCGACTATGATGCCCCCCAGTGCCCAGCCCCCACGCACCCAGACCCCTCCCCTTGGTCAGGTAGGAGATGGTAACACAGAAAACTGGCTTAAATTCCAGTTGATGGCATTGCTTTTTAAGTAATTCTGTCACATTTTGTGTTCAGCCTCCACAGCTTGGCCTGAAGACCAACCCTCCTCCCATTCAAGAGAAACCTCAGAAGATGAACAAGAAGCCACCTCCTGCCAAGGAGGAGCTTCTAAAAATCACGGTACTTCACTTTTGCACAAAAGTATTAAACTGACATACAATGAGAACACAACAGTTCACGTCTGCGCATGCATCTCATTCCTTCAGGAGGCAATCATGACGGAGTACTTGAACACCAAAAACCTGAGTGAGGCCGTGAACAGCGTGAGGGAGATGAAGGCGCCGAAGCATTTCTTACCAGAGATGCTCAGCAAGATCATCGTGTGTTCTCTGGACCGCCCCGATGAGGACAAGGAGCATGCCAGCACTCTGATCCACACACTGCGGACCGAGGGCCTCATCACTGGAGAGAACTTCATGCAGGTACAGAAACACAAGATGAACTTATTAGTGATCATCAAAACAGTGTGCATGGCAACACCACTGTCTTCTCCTTCATCTTCAGGCTTTCCTCAACGTCCTGGACCAGTGCCCTAAAATCGAGGTGGACGTTCCCCTGGTGAAGTCCTACCTGGCCCAGTTCGCGGCCCGGGCCATCATTGCAGAGCTGGTGAGCGTAGCAGAGCTGGCTCACCCGCTGGAGAACGGCACCCACTTCCCCCTCTTCCTGCTCTGCCTACAACAGACGGCCAAACTGAAGGACCGTGAGTGGCTCACGGACCTCTTCCAGCAGAGCAAGGTCAACATGCAGAAGATGCTCCCAGGTAAGTCAAAGTTTTCGTCCACTACCATAGCTTCTTTGGTTTTAAAGGTTTCATTTTAGGTTCTCTCATCCAGTTTTAGTTGTTTCTTTGATCTGAGCTACTGCCACAGAGGATGGATGTTTTCAAAACGTACCCAATACCTTTGTTTTTGTTGTTTTGTTTAAATCCAAAAATAGAGAATCAGAGTGGGAAAAGTGTAGGATAATGTAAATTGTAGGCACTCGATTTGGGCAGCAAATTATCTAATGGCGGACAGCCAGCAGGACAATGAACTTTTATCTTTTTTTTTTTCTCTCCCTTCAAATTCATGGAAAATTTTAACAAAATGCAACCACCCGGCATGAGGTGTTGTTTCCATGGGGGCCACCGTCTTATGAATAAAAATACTGGGGGTTGGGGAGCTTTTACTATCTGACGATTTGATTCTGATTTTTAGGGCAACAATTTGATTCAAAACAATTTGATGTATGGCATACCTTGGTTCTGCTGTCTGCAACATACAGATGAACCCCTTCCTACTGCCTGCTTTGGTGATGAAGCCGGCAGTACACCTGGGTTTTTTTGTCTGCTCAGAGTTGGGAGAGAGTTTGGTGTAGCACTGCAGTGTGCGTTGGTCTGCTGCTGATAGCTGACTATGGTTCATGTCTTAACTCTGTGTGATACCTGGTAATGTCAGCCCATGCATTTGTGGTGTTGCTTGATCTTCATTTTGCAAACTTTGCACACTGTGAAGCTCATGTCAAGCTTGGTCTTCCCAGGTATTTGGTAAAAACCAAAATGAGTCCAAATCTTGGCTTTCAACAAAGACGGGGCCATTTGAATCTGGTTGAACCTCCATTTTTGTAGTTTCCTCTTTGTTGTGGTGCTTTCTGCGCAAGCATACATTCCAGAACCATCAGTGTGGTGATGTCAGGGCATCCCACGTAGTTGCAAAATGGATGCTGCAAGCCAGCAGATTTTTTTTTTTTTTTAAATAGATTTTGTGACATTTTATATCAATTGTGAATCATAGTAAATGAGAATCACAATTCTTATGTGAATTTTTTGTTTGTTTGTTTTTTTTGTTGTTGTTTGGCACACCCCTAGAAAATACACCTTCTGCGCAGGCCAATGCGAATGTTCGTTTTTGCGCCTCTTCCATGGCGTCTCTGAGTAACGCGTTACTTTGACAGTTCAATATTTTCAAGCGCGAAATCACAAATGCGTACAACTTCTTTAACTCATTGGCTGCCAGCGGGTTTCAGATCAGAGTGCTCCAAACTGCCAGCAATTTGGAGCAGTTTGGCTAATTTTCTAAGGCCCACAGAATATTGTGTTCTTTTACTATAGAAACATTGAAACTAGCAAAAGAAGGATCAGACTCTTCTTTCACAAGGAAAAGAAGATTAGTCTCCACCGAAAAACCGTTCAATTGTAAGCTGCTTCAAGTTGTTGGATTTCTTACGTCTTACGTCTCTCTCTCTCTCTCTCTTCCTCTCATACAGTGCATTGCGTCATCTGCACATTTTTATAGAGAATGGTGCTGCTGCCATCTAGAGGATCACAACACTAAATACTCATTTTAGAACTCTGTGCCAGACTGTTTCCTAGCAACCCAATTGATGCAATTGACATCTATAGACATCAGTGACAGTGAGTTAAAATTGTCAAAACAATATAAATACTGTTCAGCCGTGGCTAAGTAGGTATTTATCAAGTATAGATTAATAAATCGTGCATAATTGAGAAAATATATCTAGTTTTATTTGGCATTTGATTTAAAAAAAATATATATTTCAGCCCAATTTGATATAAAATTAACTATATTTCAGTCCTGATTGGCATAAAATGACAAAAATATTTATATTCTTAATCCTAATTGGTTATGAAAAATCTTTTTTTTTTTTTTTTTAATCTTGATTAAAATGGAAAGATTGTTTATTTTAATCCTGATTTTTTTGTTTTGTTTTGTTAAATTGAAATTAGCTGTACTTTGACCCTAATTGGAATGGTCTTAAAGTGGAATTGTGAACAGGCAGGCAGATTTCACCTGCCTGAGGGTTCAAGGTTAACTAAAGGTTAAAGTTGAACCCTGGACTCCTGCAGTCAGTGCTGCAGGTGTAAGACCACCAGAAACCACCACTGGTTTCTCTGACGCTTTTCTTGACTTCCTCCTGGTGACAGAAATTGATCAGAACAAGGACCGGATGCTGGAGATTCTGGAAGGGAAGGGCCTGAGCTTCCTGTTCCCACTGCTAAAGCTGGAGAAGGAGCTGCTGAAGCAGATAAAGGCAGACCCGTCCCCACAGTCCATCTACAAGTGGATTAAAGACAATATCTCTCCCAAGCTTCACACCGACAAAGGTTTCGTTAACATCCTCATGACAAGGTGAATTTTCTGTTTGATGTAACTAAAACCTCAGCGGTGTCATAAAGCCTACATTTCTAAATTTACTGGAACTACATCATACCTGTTCACATCCTTCAGAAGAAGAGTGTTTTTTATTGATTAATCTGGACACTAATTAAATGTTTGTCAGTTTACCACCGAGATGCAGAAATGTCCATGTCAAGCTGTTGCATTTTTGTTATGTAGAGTGTCGCTGCACTTGTCTTACATGTTTATGCTCACCGTGCCTCATTTGAGATTCGTACTACAGCTTTGTGAGAGCTTTTCTTACAGCTTTTCTTCATCTGAGAGCCCGCTTAGAGAACTGGACAGAGATATTTAACTGCCAGTGTTACTTGATTAATCATGGAGTGCTTGTTTTTGGTCTGTCGTCTCTGACCTGGTCTTGTCCCCTCTCTCAGCTTCCTGCAGTTCATCTCTCAGGAGTTGTGCATTGCCGAGGCCGACGAGACGCTGGCAGCCCCCCCCAAAGAACAGCTGGAGCAAGAAAAGCAGCTGCTGCTGGCCTTCAAGCCTGTCATGCAAAAGTTCCTGCACGACCACACCGAGCTTCAGGTCAGCGCCCTCTACGCACTGCAGGTGCACTGCAATGCCAGCGGGTTCCCCAAAGGTACACCATCCTCCACAGCTAGCCATGTTTCTGCTTTCAAAGCATCTGAGTTCAGTGTTGATGTGATGCAAACATCCTAATAATAATTCTTTCCTTTAAGGCATGCTGCTGCGCTACTTTGTCAACTTTTATGATATGGAGATTATCGAAGAAGAAGCCTTCCTTGCATGGAAAGAAGATATTACCCAAGAATTCCCTGGAAAAGGAAAAGCTTTATTCCAGGTAGGACAGAGTATTCTGAACGGTCATGAAAAGTAAGAGCAGCTACTGTGAAGACTGACAATAATAGACAGTGAGGGTAGATGCGTGGAATAGTTTACAAGTGATCGGCTGCATAAGTTTGGCGGGAAGTTTGACACGAGAACAGCACGGTACTCTTTTCAGTCAAGTCAAACCTGCTGGAGCCTTTTAACCAGTATTGTTTAAACAGATGGAGACAGACGTACACAGAGCCATGTTATGACATCGTAGCGTCCCGAATGTTGAAGCTGATGTTCCTGAACTCTTGAAGTCTGTAGAAGACCATGCTTCATAAAGGACACAGATCATTCTATGGTGCATTCACATGTTTGACTTGCAAAGTCTGCCTTCATCTCCATAAACTGTGAATGGGGTCCGTCAAATGTTGAGAAATGTTGAACTTTTGATACGTGCGTCAGCCAGTGGGGTTGCAGTTAGAAATCGTGGGGACGGGTCTACAGCAGCTCGTATCCACCTGTTGAGGAAAACTCAACCAGATGCGTCAGACACCTCCTTCAGGGGTTGATGCAATGCATACATGTGAATGCATCATCAGTCTTGTGTTTTTTTTAACACTCGTTTCCATACCGACTGGCAACAAGCATTACCTTAAACATCAACCTTCAGTTTCAAATAGTGACCAGCTCTTATGAACGCAGCCACAAACAGATTTATACCTGATACATAAACCAAGCAGGTGATACTGAAATACCCAGCGTCTTTTTTCAACTGAAAACATTCACTATGAATCTGGATTTTCAGAATAAAACACCACCAGCACTGAGTCATCATCAACATTACATTATGTCTCTGTGTGTGAGAGAGAGGGTGAGAGAACAGTTCAGTTTAAAAAGAGATTTGAACTTCATATGAGAGGTTCAGTTAACTCACTGACTGCCATTGACATCTATAGACGTCAATTGCGTCATGACGCAACGCGCAGCCGCTGAATAAATATT
>JBAMYA010000021.1:253616-279514 GCA_037176975.1 Arrhamphus sclerolepis | reverse complement strand
TCTCATATGCAGCTGTGCGCTATGCAGAGGTCTTTATCCATGTGATGTTTCGTGTTACCATCAGAAGTCACTACAAAGCAGTCTAGAAAACCTCGCGGGAGCATTACGCAAGATTACAAGTGTGGTCCAAAGGTTTCGGAAAATTGGGAACTTTTTTACGCACAGAAATTCTTTATAGATCCCGACTTTTGCGAGGAATGTTGCGACCGCAAATTTCACCCTGCTTCACGCAATGTTTTCTTGCGTAAGAGGTTTTATAAATGAGGCCCCATGACGCTGTTTCATCCTCTCATTAATTAATGCAGGGGTTCACACAGGAGTGATCAGGGAGGGGCGGTTAAACACAAGCATGCATGATGAGTGAGAATGCACGGGAACAGGAGGGGAAATGCAGCATTATGCAAACGCACATGCAGGCACGCACCTTTCAGTGTCAGAGCTCTGAAAACCAGCTTCTGTACATGTAAACTCGCTCTTGTGCACTGAAAACACATTTAGCCGAGGGGGGAAACTGTTCATCAGTTCAGGTGTGAAAGCACTCAGCTTCTCACATGTACAAACGCTTTCAGGCCATTCAGTCACACTCAATAAACTCACACATTAATCTAGGTTTTGCAGTTTATTTTGACACTTACAGTCGTGTGTAACAGTGTGCTGAGTGGCGTTACGCTGCTGCCGCAGCGCATGAGAGCTGTCGCCGTAGTCCAAGCTGCTGATCTGGAGCCAAGTAGAAGCAGCCTGAGAAGCCCAAACTCTTACTGATCACGTGACAGAAATGAGCCAAAACATAGATCACTTTAGTGCTTAGATACAACTAACTCCACATGAACAGTGTCTTCAGTTTCTTCTAGATGTTACACAGAGATTAAGCTACTTCTCAGCATTTACAGTTGGACAAAGTCGAACGGTTGACATGACATCCTGACAAGATACAGAAAGACTTTCACTGAAGGGAGGTCTTCAAATGACTAATTCTACATGCTTCTGTTGTACTTTGTGACGCTGCTGCCAGTGCAGGTCTCAGTGGAGCCAGCCTGACCCGGAAGCGCAGCCAATGCTGCTTTACAGCAACTATTTTAAAGTTAAAAAGTTAACCGAGTCTAAAAATAGTTCCTCTTAGTCTCACAGTATTCACAGATGCAGGGATTACTTTAATGGAGCTGCCACCCCCAAAAGAAAAAAAAGAAAAAAGCATCTAAAACTCCAATCTCACAGCTGTTTGGACTCAGAAATAACCCAGATACAAGCTCCTTTTTTCAGTTTTATTGCTTTAAATAAGTCTAACAATTCTTGTTACCAAAATATATGCAGGAAATTAAAGTAACTGCAACATATAGAAACTACGGAGGCCATAGAGGGCAAAAATAGACGCTTTCCAATGTATGTTTGCATAAGTTTCTCCATTAGACGTGACACAATCAGGACTGTAGTTTACCTCGCAGCAGAAACTTCAAGTTTTCCAAACTGTTACGCAACAACGTGTACCATCCTTCTGATAAGGAATAACTCCTTAACTTCATTGTCAGTATGAACACAAGGCTTTTCCCTTCTGCTGACATTGATTATGGCTGAGTAAGAAGCTTTTCATGGAAATAAAGTCCTTTAGAGCAGCCAATCTGATGTTATAACAATAATCCCCCTCTCCCCAAAAAAAACAGAATTAAGGGCTGCGATGGACTGGCGACCTGTCCAGGGTGGACCCCTGCCTTTCGCCCAGAGAGAGCTGGGATAGGCTCCAGCAGACCCCCGTGACCCTGCGCTGGACTGAACGGGTACAGATAAAAAGAATTAAAGGGGAACTCCAAAAGTTTCTCTCGTGATACTGAGCTCATCTGTTGTGAGACATAATTCCAGCAGTCGGAAATAGATTTATGATCGTCTCTTCCTCCATTAGAGTAGTTTGATGATGTCATCAGGCCTGTGGAGGGTTTATCGAGGAAATAGTGACTTCTGCACGGGCACTTAGGCAGCATGAGGGTCTAATTCCTGCTCTTATATGGGAGCATTATAGGAAATGTAGGATCCACAGTTTATGGCTGCTAAGCCACACTAGGGGACTAAAACTCAGGATACCTCAGCATCTACTGCTTCCATCTGCTTTGAAATCACTGTCAGTTTGAAATACTGGACTGACAGTCAAATATGTTCCTTTAAACTTGATTATCTCTGTTAATGTTTCATTGTAAAGACACCCATTTAAGTTATCAGATAAATAAATGTCAGCGAATGCAGTTGTTTTTTTTTTACTTGTAGAAAAACTTGTCCTTTTTTCTATCTTGTCTTCTTCAGGACTCTGCAATCATAAATTATCAAAGCAGAGAAGATCCAGCTGTGCTTGCTTGAAATGATCATAGTTCATAGAAATGTGTCAGACAATATTTGTTCCGTTATAAACGCTCATAAACACAGTCCCAGATGAACTGTGGGGACAAAGCATCAGTTCGAGTTTTCTCTTTCTCTTTTTTTAAAGTCCAACTAAGACAGATGTTCTGATAAACTACTTCTGCTTAAGAGACAGACGCTCAGCTGGCAGGACAGTGATCAGTGTTTCTACTCTAACTGGGGGAAAACAAGAAAATGTCACACTCAGCAGTATGTCGAGTGGTTATTTTTCATTTCAGCTGCAGTGACTGACACCACTTTCACTCTTACCTCACAGAGCTTCTATATGATGTTTGTTGCTTGTTCAGGGATGGAGAGGAGACTTATTTATTTGCTGAGTGTAAAGGTACACTTGATGCTGACCTTTCATAACTGCTACAGTCCTTATTCTCACTGTCTAAATAACACTTTGCTTTGTTTTTTGGCTGCTTAAGCATGTTGTCTGATTATGCTGACAAAGCTGTTATCTGTTTGCAAACTTGGGATCAAGTTTATCCTTAAGCGAGTCTGAGAAGGGAAGATCAAAAGTGGCTTGCTATAATACTCTTCTGGACTACTTCTCCTCATTAAATGTGCTTTGCTGTTTTTCCTCGTGGAGCTAAAAGCTCAGCTGGAGCAGTGCACCTGTCAAACTTCCATCTGCTCCTGCTGACCCAGCGACTACACATAGAAAGTATTGCTCTAGAATGACAGTCCTGCCAAAACTGATTTCTTTGTCCCTGAGTTCATGACATTGAATTGCTTAAACGTCCAACATGCTTCCAAACTGTGAGTCTACACCAGCGACTCACAAACGGGCGGGTTGTCAGAGTCCTGGCTGTGCATGGAGCTCAGGCCCGTGTCCGAGTCCTCGTCGTTTGCGTCACAGGCCTTTGACAGATCTCGTGTCTGCTCCCCCCAGCCGCTGCTCTCCTCTGCTGATCCCGGCTCAGCCTCAGCACTTCCTGCAGCCAGCTCACCCTTCCCATCATCGGCCAGCTGTTTGTTTACCTGCTCTATTTCCATGGTTTCAACTTTAGCCAGTAGGTCCAACAGTTCGCTCTCTTTGGTTTCCCAGAGCGCCAGACTCAGCTCCAAGTCTCCCCTGATGGCGTCCAGGTCCGTCTTCAGCCTTAAGCCGATGTATAGACTGGTGTCCAGCTGGGTTTTTATCCTCTCCTCCTCCAACGCCAGCTCAGTCTCAGAGAGATCCTCTACTTCTGCTTCCACAGTTGGAGCTGGAGACGCGGTGAGACGCGTCTCCTCTGCGCCGCGGTCTGCGTCCTGCGCTGCCTCCGCGCCTCTCTCCTCCCGCCTCCGCTTCATCCACCGCCGGTTCAGCTCCTCCTGGATCTCCCCGGTGATGCTCTCCACCAGAGCCTCTCGCTCCGTCAGCTCCTCCTGCAGCCTCACCACCTCCTCGCAGCGGCGCGCGTACTCCTCGAACTGCGCCAGCGTCTCCGCCGTGCAGCGCGCGTCCTGACGCTCCGCTCTGCGCTTGCAGTCCGAAGGCGCAGCGGCGTCCGTGGATGAATCTACCAGGTATGTGTCCTGCACATAGTTGGCCCCGTGTCTCTTAATGCGGTCGAAGTGCACCTTCGCCTCGTAGCGCTCGATCTCCCGGTCCAGCTCCTTGATCCTCTGGATCTGCTGACGGATGGTGTGATCCTGAGAGATCACCAAATGGACCAACGTCTCCATCTTCTCCACGGAGCCTTTATCTTTAGCAACAGTCTGTTCTTTCTTTTTATTCATCTTATCCAGCTTTCTGAAGGCCTTCCTGACGATCCGCCTCTGTTTCTCCTGGGACAGGTTGGCTGCAGCTGCCGCGGCGGTCCAGCAGGTCCTGGCGGTGCCCTTCAGCAGCCCACCCGGACCGCCGCTCTCCCGGCTCTGGACGACGCGCGCCTCGGCGCTGCGGGGCCCGTTGTTGGGCAGCGAGGCGTCGTTCTTAACCAGGACGAAGCGGACATTCTCCTGCTCGTCTCCCCAGGCGCTCCACAGCCGGAGGATCTTGGTCTTGTTGGGCAAAATTCTCTCAAAGCCTCTCCACTTCTCCACCACGCAGTAGGACTGAGGGGAGCCGGACAGCATCGCCGCTGAGACCCCCTGCTGCAGGTTCTGGTCCTCCAGCAGGACTTTGACAACATCGGCGCAGGTGGTTCGCTTCGTCAGCCCGGAGACCAGCTTCTCCTCCCGGCACACCCACACCGAGATCTTCCCCTCCTCCGGCTCCATCTCTGGGTCAACAATAAAAGTTTATTCGGTAATTTCTGTCACTCTCAAGAAAACAGAAGACGGGGACGCATTAATATAATATCTGACTCCAGTGACGGGAGGCGATGAGTGTAAAACAATCCAAAAACAACTGTTCTACGTTCCTGTCCTGTCCACATAAGTCTCAGAGTCCCGAGGTTTTGACCTTGTTGTGTCTTGAAGAACTGTCAAACTTGTCCTTGGAAAAAAGAAGAAAAAAAGATTACATCCTCGCCAGTCCCTCGGCGGTCTGAACGCCGGCTGCTGGCTGGACCTCCCTCCTTCTCCTGCAGGTCGCTCCGCCGCTCCGGAGAGGAGAAGAGCGTCCTTGCGTCAGGACGCGCCGCTCTGGAGTGCAGGACGGAGCAGGAGGCTGCTGGAGCTGCTGGGACACGCCTCCGCCGCTCCCCGTCTCACAAACGCACGAACCTGCCCGAGACAGGCAGAGTACGTCAGGTGGACGCGCACATGAAGCTGTTTGCTTCACCCACAAGTTCTGAGCACGATTTGACCGTGACTGCAGAGTGTTTTCTAGATTTTAACTCATTTCCCCTAAATGATGTTAAAAAATAATTAAAAAAAAAAAACACAAGTGAATTATTATCTATTTTGTGCCAGTACAACAAGCATTACTTTTACCTTTTCCAAGATGGATATAGTTTTCAGAAACTGTAACTCTCAAAATCAGAAAACGACAGCACAGATAAAAGCAAACAAAAAAAACAAAAAACATCATACAAATATCTCACGTGACATACTCGTAGTTTGACTTAGAACTGAAACCAGTTCAGGTCTTCATTAGATGAATTCCAGCTTGTTGCTTCAAGTTACGCCCATTACAAAATTACAAATAAATAAATGTATAATTAAAATTAAAGGAAACTCTTTAACTTATTTGATAAAAGAAATCTGAAGCAGTATGCATTGAAAACATCTTGGCTGATATAATAACTTAGAGAAATCTTTGAATACATAAAGGTAATGTGCAAAGTGCAATTAGAAGTAAAATCTGCACCACATAAGTTATAATCAACTCCACTTATATGCCAAACATGAACTGGACTGTTATTTATACTTCAAGGAGATTTTCCTGAATTTGAAAAAAGTTTGAAATGTGGTTTGAAGTATTTTTAACTTGAACTAAGCCTGCTCCCTGCTCACATAAAGCTGCTTAAAGGGTTAAATCTGAACTGTTTTCTGAATTAATTTTTAAAAACCAGACTCTTTGCCTGTAGTTTTCCTACATTTTTATGAAAGTTTGACATATAGATGTTAAACTTAACAGCTTCAACATCCTAGCTGAAGTTTTGTTTGCTTTCTTTTTTAGCACATTTGTGCAGAGGTGATATGGGACATAACTTCTGCTGGTTTGTCTCATCAGCAGTCTGCTCTGCTTTAAATGAGCGAATTTCACACCTTAAATGGATATTTTCTGTGTTTTCCTCATGAGGGAGTTTTGGCAGACCCGATGAGACCGGGTCTCAGTGACTTGGATGTAAACTGAGACAGTAGTGGGACGCAGCAATGTGCACTGTTGCACAATTTCATCTTCATAATCTCCACTTGGCTGAACGTTTTGGAGCTCAGCTGGACTGAGCCTCAAGCAGAAGGTTACGCATCTATTACACCCTGTAGAGTTTTCGCATCATGTCTGGCTCACTAAGCTGCTCTTTCAACTGTTTCAGGCAGATTGTGGTCACCGAAACTCCAAAGGCTTTTTTTTTTAAACGCATGTGTAAAAGTCGTTTTGATGTATGCGTGCACATGCACTACTGCGTTAACAGGAGGCATTGGTGTGCTTGTGTTGTGTAACCTTTGCTCAGGTCAGGTTTGTTTGTACAATAGCTGCATGAAAAACCACCTGGGAATGTGGAGGGACACAGGAAGATGTGAGCATGCGTGCACGCGCTGGACACACATCCAGCATCGCTCACAAAAAGTGTGTGCACGAAAGTCACTCTTTCAATATTTTTTTATTCTTTTGCAACAAAGTTTGTTTATGTTTTTTTGTTTTTAACTCGCAAAACTGTGTTTTTAAAGGAAAGATTCTTACAAAAAATAAAAATTTCGCAATTTTTATTGTAAATTGTAATTTTAAGTCAACTTCTTTTGCCAAAAAAAATTAATTTGACCCATTTTAGAAACTTTTACTGCAAACTTTTGCTGCCTTAAAAAGTTGTGATGACGGACGGACGGACGGACAGACAGAAGTAGAATGGAGGAAAAGAAATATGAGCACGTGGGTTTGTATTCATGTGTGGAGAATAAATGAGAGTTGTGTAGGAGCGTTGACTTGTTTGAAAATGGCGCCCTCTGCTGCTCAAAGTGGAAATTACAACTATATGTTATTCAGGCGGAAAGGTCTCCCTGAGACTAAAACACCTGCTGAGGAAGGTTAAGTTTCATCTAGACCAGGGGAAGTTAAGCTGAGACAAGTCAAGTTTATCTGTATAACACATATCAGACACAAAGGCAACTAAAAATGCTTTATGAAGGCGCTCGGATGAAAGAACAAATAAGCTAATTAATAAAAACAGCTTAAGAATGCAAATAGTTGCAGCTGGAGCACATTTAATACCAGCAGGAAGTTTATTGGCAGGGAAGATACCCATGTTCCATGTGTCTGTGGTAGCGTCTCAGTCCTCCTGAGGTCCGGTAAGTTCCGCCAGATTTGGTTCTGGCCGTGGATTTGGGACAACTTATTCAACTTATATGTTTCATTAAGAATCAGAAAACTTATCTGTATTCAGGCCAACTATGGACTGTTTGAGGACCTAAATCATGGCTTGCAGAGGCTTGATTCAGCATCTGGACTCAGGCTGTTCACTAACCCATCACAGGCTGTACCCGAGCCAGACATTTACCACTGGTCTTCCAGATCTGATTATTGTGGCTTCCTGGTAACCATTTGTTTTCCCAAATAAAACAACAACAATGAATAATAATATTTAAATTAGAACTCAAATAAAAGTAAACATTTTGTTACATTAGCTGAAACTGTCCGGGAGTCCACTAAAAAACATAAAACAGACAATATTTATTCTTCTGAAGTGATTTCCAAGTATCTGACTAAAAACAATCAGTCAGAACCTCTAAGCTAGCGTCTTGATGTCTTTTCCACCAAAACTAACTGGGTGGACTGGTGTTGGGGCCACTTCCAGACTGATTCAGCTGTGCACTGGTTAAGAACCAGTTTGGTTTTCCACGAGTGGCGAGTTAAAACATTATGTCACTGATTACACGTATGAAGGGAATTGAAAAGAGTCCGTTCTCAAAGTGCAACAGCAGACTTGTGATGGAGGACAAGTCTGGGCGTGAACACATGAATCCTACCTTCACTTGTGGTGCCGTCAGATGAGTTTCTCTTTGTTAGTTTCTTCTTTTCTAGTTTAACACAGAAGAGACCTGAATAAGGCGGACACCAGGCTTCAGCCCCTGAGGTAACTAGTTCTTGCATGTAGCCCAGCAGGAGCTGGGGGGAGGGGGAGGGGTGCAATGAGCCGGTGTTTTCTTTGCATTTATGTTGAAAAAGATCAGAAATGGAGCAGCTTTAGTGGAAAAGTCTTACTGCTTAACAGTAGACTGTGCATGCATGGATGTCGCCCCTGCAATGAGGAATTTTGGTGACAAGCTGAAGCACAGCAGAGAGGGAGGGAGGTTTGCTTCATAATTAGTTGGCCATAGGTGAGGTTTTTCTTTATCATCTGGTAAATATTTCTTATCATTGCAACTCAGCAGAGATGCATGGCCATTCACAAAAAAATCAAAAAATCAGTTTTAGGCTCCGAGTGTAAAAAACAAAAGAAAAACATTTGAGTACTGCTCTGACAGTTCTACCTCAGGCATGTGCTCACCCCTTTTTTTTCTTTTTTTGAACTGGTTGTGAGTCTTTTAAGTTTTATAACTCATCTTTGAATGAGCAGATGTTTGTTAAGAGTCTTGAACAGGTCGGCCCCAGCTGACATCTGCACCAGCCATCAAAATACAAGGAGGTACCGTTATTGCTAACGCTATGGAACCACCAAAGAATGCGAGGTAAAACCATTAACTGTAGATACTGGACCAACTTTCCAGTCATGTGAGTCATAGATTTGTACAGAGTGCCTTTGGAGCCTATTTCTCCTCTAACCGTGCTTCACCATATTGCAGAAGCGGGACAAAGCTGTCAAAGACAACGGCCGAGCTAATGGCTAGCTGTCAATCAAGCACGTCAGATGACATCTGAGTATCTGATTGGCCAGCTTTATTGTTTAATATAAATTTATCTGATGTGGTGAAAAACAAAAATCCACCCTTGTACAGTTGTCCTGGTAGTGTTCATGCAGTTTTAATTTGAACAAAGACAAAACAAACAAAAAAACATTTCAAACAAACTCAAGATTTAAAGTTCAGATAAAGAGGAACCTCTGAGGGTTTTTTCTTCTCCAAAACTCTCAAGCTAGGGCCTTCATCTTCTCAAATACGTTCAAGGAAAGTAAATCAGCTGCAAATGTCAGTTTTTTAAAGTAATAAAACAAGAACACAGTTTAGAACTGACCATTTATTTAAACTGAATAGCATATGCGTACAAAGTCTCTACAAAGCTAGAAAATATCTAACATACTTTCAGCCATATTGGGGGTTGGGGTGGGGGGGTGTTAAAGAGCAAAGATCAGACCCTGTGCAGTACCAATAGACAGACATTACTAGTTTCTGGATTTTCTTTCTAAATGCTCTCTCTTCACAAAATAGGATAAACATTAGAATATCAAAGATAGACACAACATCTGTAATAAACATTATTGTCACTTTTTATACAAAGCACCTTATCAAAAAAAAAAAAAAAAAAAGCCTCAGTGCGCAGCAGGCGTGTCGCCTCCTGCTCCAGAGTGAAAAGATTCAAGGCCGTTTTGGATTCAATCACAGACCGGATCTCTGTTCCCACATGTGGTCTGGAATAAAAGATAAATATCCAACTTACACGAACAAGACAACACTGAGAACACAGACGACAATGACGGAGAAACTCTGAAGCCTCCAGGGCGTGAAAGGACATTCTTTACTTTCATACGGCGACTGACGAGCTCTTCGCCCTACAGCTCAGTTCTTGTAATAGTTTGCAGATATTCAAGGTATTCATTTATTTATTTAGTAAAATCTCAGTAAAGAGAGACGTGCTCAGCCTGCCAACCACGATGGTAAAGGGTGTCGATATTTGATTCTTCAGATGTGTCTTCTAGGCTTCTCTAGTTTGCATCACATCACTTTCTGCTCTGTATTTTGTGTCACATGATGGTTCTCTTTGGTAAGCAGGTGGTAGACGATGTCCAGACAGAGTCATTATTGCAACATTAGCCTCTTTGAGGCCGCCTGTTAGGTTTTCACTTGCATGTCACATGTTGGTACGCTGGTGTGAAGGCCCAGCAGTTTGTCTACAACAAATTACTGCAGCGTGGGACGAAACTCCGGAAGGGTCGAAGACTCGTAGGGGTCTTAAGGTTAGCAGAGACTGAATGTAATGTTCTCTGACAAGCCCAAAAACGGTTTCCTCTTGAAAGATAAACTGTCTGTCAATCAGAGGCAAAATGTTAACTGCTCTAACTAAAGATATCTCCTTTCAGGTCTGCAGGTTCTACAAGTTACTTTTGGAGACCATAAAGCATCACATCTGGTCATAGTTTAAACACGGCCCTGTGAGTATCATCATTATTATCATCATTATTATTATTATTATTATAATGTGTGTTCGAGGGGAAGTTCTGGGTTCATCTAATCGGAAATATTCCCAGACAGGGAGGGAAAAAAAACTTGCACAGTTGTGAAAAATCTGGCAGGAATTTTTAACACTTGGGAGCTGCTGAAGCAGTCTGTTGACTCTGCTGAAGTTACCTGAATGCCTCCGTGAACGCAGATGTCAGAAAGATCGGGCTGACAGAACTGCGCTCTCATTCTACTTTAAAAGAACAGTTTGACTTTTGTGGACTTTTTTATTTTTTGCTGAGTTTATTGAAAAATAAATGATACCACTGTCATGTCTGCACAGTAAATAACCATCAGCTGCAAATTATTTGAGAAGAGACTTAACAAAAAACAAACATTGCCTTGAAGTAAATTCTTATTTAGCTCATGCATTAAAAAAAACAACTTTGTCTCACTTTCTCTCATATGATTTTTGTCTTATCCAAATACAGGAAGAAAAAATAAATAAAATGCATCTGCAGTTATCTTGGTTAATTCCTGATTAAAATGCCACAGAGGAGAAAGAAATTATTTTCCCTTCAGCCAAGTGTAAAATTATTTGTGATATTTTCAAGTAAACTTTTTATTTTTCTTTTATCTACTTTGTGCAGACGCGTGGGGGTGACAAGAATCCATGTTTCTATTTAAAAAATAAAAAAAATGAAAATGCTCCTGTAGTGTAATCCGGCTCTGTGGGAGTTAAAAAGGGAGTTTCTCCTCTTAGTAATCATCAAGTGCTTTATCTGACGGAAACGGCCACATTTCCTTCTATATTACTGTAAAGCCTTTACTTCGCTATCTAAAAGTGCCTTGAAGATATTTGATTTGGTGCTTTCTGGACAAAACTGGCTGGAATAAGATCTCAGTTTGCTTCAGAGGAACAACTGTTTAAAGTCTTTGCACCCAGCTGCATATAAACCTTTAGTTTCACAGTAAACTGGTGACATGAAAGTGGTATCAAATCTTCTGCAGAAGTGAGAACTTTAGGAAACTCAGCAAATGGATTTTTAACACTTTTTTCTTTTTTTTTAAGTGGGCATCCAGATAAGAATTTTTTTCTCTATATGTGCATCTGAATTTTGTACTTTATGATTGAGGCACCAGATAACAAACATGCAAGCTCATAAACGTGAAGACAAAAGCAAACGTGAAAAAAGCCTACTGCCGTCACACATGAAGGAAGCGGGGGACAGAATGGGGGGGGTGTCTGTCCCACCGACAACGTGGGAACTAAACAGGATGATCCGGCGCTGACTGTCAACAACTTACAAAACAAAACCGGTGCAGTGAAATTCTTTTTTGTTCTACACGTGGTCCACGACACCAGATCATCAGGACTTCAGTGAAACGGGGTAGAAACGTCTACCGTTTCCTGCCAAAGGCACTTCATGCTGCTGAGCGTGACAGACAACCCGGGCGATGCCTGCTACAGTAAACTCCTACGGTTTTTGGTTTCTGACTTGGAAATGACACAAACTAACTCAGTATTTAACAGCAGGAAACTAACTGAAGGGAAACCTGTCCTTCGACAGACCTGACACCGAGGTGCTGAGGCTCCAGGGTCAGCGCAGTCCGATCCAGACATTTCAGGTCAAATACTGAACAGAGTCGAGGGACACTTGCAAACTCAAACAAAATCATAAAACTAGTGTTAGAAATGAACTGACAGGAGTGTTTCTCTCTGGACACCATGAATTAGTATTTGTAGAAATTCACAGTGCTTTTCAGAGGATTCCAACAACATGTAAAATCTGAATCCTTAGATTTTCATCATGTTTACCTCTGATCTTATTATTTTAAAGAAATCACCATTCGCTGTATTTACACCACCTACTTTCAAACATTCCTGCAGCAGCCTCCAATCCCGGATAATTAATGCTTCTGCATGACCAAAAAACTGATTGGTAGATTTGCTTTTCTTCGTTTTCCATTTTCACGCCGTTTTCCTTCATCGCTTTCAAGTCGGGTTTAACGATAGTTTGCTGCAATGTCTGTAAAAAAGAAAAAAAACGACCGGTAGTCGACAATTATTGAATTAAAAAAATACTTTATTAATCCCTGAAGGGAAATTCAACAATCTATCAGCTCTAACTCACGTAAAATATAGTTTATTTACTTCGTTGCTAGGCCTGAACTACGTACAGGAAGTAACTAAAGTCAACTCGGCACTCCGAGCTGCAGCGATGCAGAAAAAGACCCACAGCGCCACCCAGTGGTGTGCGGTGGAATTACAGCGCGACATAACTAGTAACGCAGAGGTATGAAACGCCAGGTGGCGTGCGTCGCCTACGTCTGTAGCTGCTATGCAGAAGCATAAATCCGGCTTGCTGTATTCAAAATTATTTGCTTTGACTTTTATCATGTAGCCAATTCAGCTCGTACTGAAATATTAATGATTGTAATTTCATTTTTTAAGCTGGATGAAGAGTCACCTGTTGCACATAAAGGTACCTGAATTTTTCAGTTATACTTTCTTATTAACATAAATTTTAGAGAGTCATGAAATTAAAATATAGTATATATGCTACTATCAATAAACACATTCCCCAAAGTTTGTTTTTTCTTAAAATGAAGACATACAAAAAGGTAAAAATTTGATTATTTTCTTTGGGAAATTTTAATTTTGTGCAAGAATTCAACTCACACAATCTTCAGTTTCTAACTGTACACCCGGCCTCTATAGTTCTACTATATGATAATGCAGAAGTGTCACGTTGTCCAACAGCCGCCTTCTTGGGTTATTGATGATACACAGGGTCTGACCTTCAGCGTGCATCAGTATCATGGCTGATAACGCACGCACACGCACACGCACACACACACACACACACACACACACTTTTGTCACAGGGGGGCAAAAGCCACGAGAATGTTTTTTCCTTCCGTCTCCCTGGGTTGATTCCCCCCCCAAAAAAATCACGACAGAAATATCACTTTCATCTCCATGATCACAGCAGCAAAAGTTCAAATATACTGAGAGTGAGAGACCAGTTAACAGGAGGAATATTATAAGAGTCAGGATTTTCTCGGGAAAACCACCCAAGTCGTGTCTGATGGGTTTCCATGGCTGCACTAACACTGCGCTGTTTACTGCTAACGAGCTACTGACAGTCAGTTTGTGGTTAATTATTGTTTGTCGAAAACGCTCCTGTGGTGGAGAATTCTGCAGGACAGGAGCGTCACACCTAAATGATCCCATTCTTATTCATTTAATCACCAGTAGCAGTGAAAATGCAGCCATTTCCTTTCTTCACTAAATCACGTAGCTGTCAGAAAGTTTCTCTTTTTTTTTCTTTTTTCAGAGACGGTTTTCCTCCACTGATCACCATAAATCACCAAGCAAAGGCCATGAGCGTGTTTGTTTAAGAGACTGCGCGTTATTCCTTGATGAGCCGATAGATGTGGTGCTGAGCTCCGTGTTCGTTGTTGGACACCTCGAACACGCACGCCATGCACAGCAACGTCTCCTGAGTGTCTCTGTTGCTCACCACCTGGACGCAGGACAGAACACACAAACCAGGTCAGAGAAGCGGCAGAATTCACTTGTAGTAAAAAAAAAAGAAAAAAGAAAAAAAGAAGAAGAAATCAACCCTTTTAATCCCACGTTTGCACGCATTTCAGTCTTCAGCCCTTCCTAACAGAAAATGCATTTCATTTTCTCGTTCAAAGCTGGTTAAAATGTAGAGGTTTTATACTCACGTCACTTCTTTATAGTCTAGAAAACCCTAAACCTCTGATAGTTTTAAACATTATAGAAAGTAAAATCAAAACCTTTGACACTATGGCTGTGTCACTTTAAACATAATTACAATCACCTTCAGACAGACTGTAACTGTTTTACTTAATCTTATTTATTTTAACTTTTATTTCCTGCTTTAGTCCTTCATTTTATCATTATGATTATCATTATTATTTGTTGATTTTTAATATTTATTGTATTATTACTTTAAACTTCTTTTAATGTTTACCAGCTTCTTATTTTTCTTGTTTTTAAAATTGAGACAATTAAATTTTCTCTTGTCAGTCCCTGTTATTTTAAATGCTCAGTTACATTGAACGCAAAGGTCGCCCTCAATGTACCTCCATGTCAACATAAAGGTTGATTGATTGATTGATTGATTGAGTGATTGGTTGGTTGGTATACCAGTGGTGCTTACATTTACTTTTCTCCCAATTAAAAGATAGCATATAAGGTATATGATTCTAATTATATATAAGTAGTAGACCCTTAAAAAAAAACAAATATATACATATGTATGTATATATATATGTGTGTGTGTGTGTATATATATATATACATATACATATATAGATAGATAGATAGATAGATATGCATACATACAACACAACACAAAAGTTAAACGGGTTAATTTACTGTATTACTTCTTTGAGTGTGACAAAAAAATAAAAATAACATCTGCAGCGCGTCAGTGGCTGCAGGAGGGAATAAAGGGAGATGAAGTCCTCACCAGCAGAATCGTGAAGTTCTCCAGCACACTGTTCATCATGTACTTCTCAGGCAGGTGTTTGAGCTTGTGGATGAAGTTGATCATGTATTCACACATGGGCGAGCGGCTGATCCTGTAGACAAATCGCCCGTTTTCAAACCTTGCGTACTCCGTCTGCCAGAGGGGAGGAAAGAAGGAAGATGGTTACGGACAGATAAAGACATTTTACGTGAATGCTGAAAAGGAACTCCGTCAACTCTCGTCCCACGTTCAGACTGTGAAAAGGTGTAGAAGAAACGGTCTGCACCTCTGCAGAGTAGGTCCTTCTCTCGCTGTTCCCTCCAGCTTCAGCTCTGAGCCAATCACGTTTGAGTACTCGGTCACCGTTTCCTTTATCCAGACTGAAGTACGGTACTTTTATGGGGAGAATATTTAAAATATTGCTTCTTTCATCTTAATCACCCCTGAAGATCCGTTTCTGAACAATTTAGAAATCATCATTTGAAAGTCTTCATGCCTGAAGTAGAAGTTGCTGCGTATTTTCACAGCTCATCTTCCAGCTCTGCATTTACGGCTCTGAATTAAATCACAGAAGGTCAAATTGATCTGCGTTACGTTTCAAGCCTGAAAAATCTTCACCTACAAGCTCTCCGTTGGACTGACTGGTAGCTGGAAGCTGACAGATAAATGGTTCAATCAACTGGCAACATTTATTCATGGGATGGATATTAAATATTTATTGATCAAACAAAACCTAAACGACAGCACAGCAGTGCAGAGAAGCTCACAGCACCAGTTTACATAGAATATTAATAACTGATGGCTGTACAGTGAGAGGATCGTATCCGAACGCCAGATGACCCGTGACAGCTGATTTTTATTCTTCTACCCATGAGACAGACGTGACAGCGTTTCATCCTGGCTGCTGTTCTCTTTTCAGCTCAAAATTTTGAGCTGAAAAATTTTGTCTGCTTTATGTTGGTCCTGTCTGGGGTGAGAAGAACCATCAAAGACTTTACTTCGATCAAGTTTGATTTCCATGTTTTGCCTGAACGCTGTCACATATTCTGGACTACAAGTAGATGAGAGTCTCAACCAGAGGTGGTCAAACTTAACACCGCAGAAATGCTTGACACATCATTAAATAACAGCTTCTGTACTGATTTTTATTCAAAAGTTTGTGGCAAAATTGAGAATTTTTAAAGATTTTTGGGGGGTTTAAAACATTGACTTTTGCTAAATCAACTTTTTGACAAAGTCACAATTTGATATCGTACGTTTTTCTTGGTTACAAAAACAAAACAACAAATACCACTCCCCTCCCCCCAAACAAAAATACATTTTGAAAAACATAAAATTATGACTTTACTTCATAAATTGTAAATTTTGAAAAACTTTAACTTGTCACAAAATCTCAAATATTGACATAGACTTGCGAAATTGTGGATTTGGAAAGATCACAACTTTAAAAAAAAAAGAAGTGAAATTTGAATTTTATGTCAGTTTTGCTGAATAAAATTCCAAATCTTTCTTGTTAATCATGACTTTTGTACAATTCCAAATTTTGATCGTAAATCGTCTAACTTTGTTTTTCTAAAACATTGTGACTTTTTATCTTCATGTTGCAAAAATACTGACTTTTGCAAAACTGTATACACTTTTATTTTATGACACATCCTTCCAGACCTCACATGGGCCACATAAAACGATTTTGACAAGTGTGGTCTAAACCAAAGAAAAAGTTCCACACCTGGAGTTCAACCACTCGCTGGGTTTTATTAAATCATGAAAAGTGCCACTGCAAGAAGCTGCGTTCATCCTCACCTCCACCTTCTCGACCACCTGTTTGCCGAAGGAGCAGACCTTGGTGGAGCAGGTGATGGTCATGTTCTCCGAGCTCTCGTACTGGCTGGTCACACCGTAGAAGGCTGCAGGGTCATCCTGCACGCTATAGTTGAGGTCCGCCTGGAAGAAAACAGCAGCAATGTGACTTTAAAGGCAAGAGTGGAAACATGAAAGCAGGTGCAACAAGCCGCACTGACCGTTTTCAAACAGAAAGTTTAAACAACGGCGCCCTCTGCTGGTATCTCAAACCCCTGCAGTCTCACAGGTTGACTTGTGATTATTAAAATTCATGCAACATAAAAGTAGAAAAATTCAGTTTTCAATTCTGTTCACTTCCCTGCATTCATGTAGACCTAATGTACAACAAAAGTCATTGAAAAGTCAGATTACTAAATAATCTGACTTAAATTTACATTTGTGCTCATTTTCATCTCATTCGTCCAAATAATCTGACATCCCACACTATAGAACACAATAGAAGTTAACTTTTTAACCCTTATTGTTTTATTATCGACAACAGAACACCGACTTTTAGAAACTTTGGGACATGTAGTCCATTCAACCATAAAATAAAAACAATAAAAGCATGTTACCCATGAACAGCTGGAATTTAAAATACACTTTTGTAGGTTTGGCTGCACAAGAGTTTATGCCGAGCCGATAGCTGTTAAAATGTTTAGGCAACGGTCATTTGTCACTGTGGTGAATGCCTAAAAAGTATTTTCTCTATATTGTGCTGTGGAGAACGCTGAAATCTCTAAAGCAGGCGATGGAACTGAAAATGTCCTAATAAAACAGCATTGTACCAGTGTTGAAAAGGAAATGTTGTGGCCTTCAGAGATCTTTCAAAATATTCATTTACAGGAACCCTTGTGCACAGATGTCCTTTATTTCAGTGGGTGGAAAAGCATGCAGCTACAGCAGGGGAAGCTAAATATTATTCTGCTGTAATTCTGAGTCAATAAAAGTGGGAAAATGTTTAATCAGAGCAGCGAGGACGCGGTGTACTTGAATCGCAGGCCGACAGAAGTGGAGAAGGGTTTGTACCACTTGTAATGAGTTCTCTGAGGAGCACAGCATGTCTCACAAATGCACACAAACACCATATGCTGAACCCCACACATGTGCAGCACATTCATGTGCACACACGCGTCAGACTGGGCTCTGTTAAAGCAGCAGATTATCAGAAACATGCTCCATTGTGGTAGATCTGAGAGCTTTTCAATTAAATTCAGAGGTGAGGCTTTCTGCATGACACACAAACATGCTCTTTGTTTTTGTGCCGTCAGTTCTGCACTTACTGTCCTCTGAAGCCACTTCAGCACCCCACAGGTCCCTACTCTCCCGTGCATCATTCATAGTGTGCGACAGCCTCACCGGCTCACCTTCATTTTGTGCAGCGGTTCGATAAGCCCCGCCTCTGAATAGAGATTTGCCAACCAGGCCTTAGCAACTGTAACCAGGCACGTCAAGCCTGCAAGCTTTGAGTTCCTTCTTGTTGTTGAGGCAGCATATGAACAATAATCACCTCGCAGGCTGTAAGAACTTTGGTCAATTATCAATTAAAAAAAAAAAAGAAAAGACATAAATAAAGTGTACGAAAAGGATGAATTTTTAACTCACATACAAACATCTTCAAATGAATACACTACTATCCACAGCTTCATGGTGATACTAGACTGTTAAGCTAGTCTGCTTTGTTCCAGAAGCAAACATTAGCCACAAACAAGTTTCTGTGCAGTTGGACTGCATTTTTAAATCATCCACCATGTGCTCATCAAAATACTACTATACATAGCAGTATAACTTCAGTTAGTGCATCCTGAGCTCAGTCATACTGAGGCATTTTTTGAAACAGGTCGAAATCTGAGTTATGCTTTGGTCAAAACACCACAGGAATACACTACAGCACGGACATGCAGCCCCTTTTGGGGGAGTTACAGGGTTACAGAGTTACAGGGCATGCAAGCGTCAGGGCGACTGGATATGTCTACTATTTCAGGGTCTGTGATGTCACAAAGAGTGGCTCTTCAAATGACACCTTTTCAGACTCTGGCCGCCCCAAACAAAATATCAGGGTTAATCACTTCGGACATATATAGGCTCATATACAGGCTGCTTTTTTGTTTCTCCCATATGTCCCGTTTACCACTGCTGGATTCAAAACACTCCCATTCAAAGTGTCAAGTTTCCACATAGAATGCAAAATTAATCTTTTTTTCTTTCTTTTTTTCGTTTTTTTACCTAAATGACCCCTTTATGGTGAATGTGGCTGTGGTCATTAAAGAAAAAGAAAAAAAAAGAAAACTTCCATAATTAAAAAGCAAAAACAAATTAGAACCTCCAGGTCCTCCTTTATGTCCAAATATAGAGACAAAAATTGTACAGTAGCTCAGTTTTAAGCCAGAATATTATAACTGGGTTGTTTTATGTGAATATGCTCAGCATCTTAAACAGCCAATTGTGATAAATACAATTAGAAACATTTTCACCTCATTGCTTTAGTATGACATGCATGATAGCCTACTTTTTTCCAAACAAAACATCTGCAGCGGGATGTTAAAAGTGACATGTGTCTTCACTGGACCGCATAGAGGACGTGCATTCGCTGGGACCAGATCTGCTCCATCAGCAATCTATTTTGTTTTTGTTGATTTTTTTTTTTCCTACGGTTGAGTAAATTCACAGACAATGCTAGTCAGTTTTATTTGGACAAAAATGAATGCAACAGTTGTGACCAATCATTTCTATTTTAATTCAATTCAATTTATTTATATAGCACCTATTTACAACAAGTCATCTGCAGGCGCTTTAGAAACCCGGAGCATGTGCTCGGGGCTCAGTGTCACTATGTTTCACTGATACGGGTTCTTTTCTTGAAAGCGAAAATGTCTTCTGGATAAGTTGTTTTGTCCACACGCAGTCGCCTGTAAGGCTGTTACCGAGCATAAAATTCTTGTTTGTTATTGTTATTTTGAGGCAGTTTGTTTACTTTATGGTGTAGCCTCGAGCAGCTCTGAGAAAGTGGCACACAGATGCACAAAGGTGGAAACCGAGCAACCCGTGAGTCAGGTGGTGAGCAGGTGTTCAAACAAAGCCACTGAGCTTTCATCAAGCCACCACCTCTACATCCCAGGTGGAAAGACAGAGCACACACACACACACACACACACACACACACACACACACACACACACACACACCTGGAGGTGCAGACAAAGACATGTCACTGCGTGGAAAAATACCGGAAAAAATTGGGGTGTGTGCTCACTCTGCTCGCTGATGGCCAAAATTGTTTCACAAAAGAAATTAGGAAGAAAAAACAGGTGTATTTTAAGATTTTTTGATTAAAACACCCTTTTGAAAGAAAACACTGAAGTCATGTATGCAGGAAGTGTCTCCTCACCCAGAACTTGATCAGGTAGAAAGCGTTTTGCGGGCCCTTGCTGAACAGCTCCTTCAGGCCGCCCTTCTTCTCTGGGAACTTGTCGTAGATTTGCCTGATGTCCACACACTCCAGCAGCGGGTCGCTGTAGCTCGGGCTGCTCTGGCTGATGTGCACAAACAGGTGCTTGTTGTACTGGGAAGACAGACAAGTGTGAATTAGATAGAGGTGCAAAAATGTGTGGAAAGAAGAGACAGCTCATTTCTAAATGAAGGAAACAAAGATCCATCATCTTCTCTGCTGTCTTCATCCTCTGACCTTCACTTGTATTCACAACAGTTCAAACATTGTCAAAGTCTCCCATAAAACTCAAATGTTTTGGGTCTTTTTTTCCTTTTTCTTTGGTATCATCGCCTAAATTCAACATGCTGGTGTTTGTTCTGAAAAAAAAAAAAAATGCGTGTAGAGCAGTTTGCCGAGCAACAACAGCACCAGATACAGCGGAGAAACTGGAAGGAAAATGTGCAACTCAAATGAAGAAGAAAGACGCTTCTTTTTCTTGATTTTATTTATTTTCTTGTCAAAACACACGCACATTGCAAGGTTGTTTAGAAATGTTTAGAGCCTGAAATACACATTTTTTTCTGTTGCAGCCACAATTCCGCGTGTGTTCTGCGTGTGTTCAGTTGCCCAGTGTAACACACTGTAAATGAATTCCCCACTGATTTCACGTTGTGCGGTGTGACTTGAATGAAATTGCAGCAGCCAAAAGCCAAACTCAAGGCTTTTAAACAGCATTTCACAAACAGGTCGGTGACGTCACCATGACTACATCCACCTCATCTGTATCTTTACACAAACGCGGGTAGCGGTGCGCGAAACTCTGCTCAAACTCTGCGTGCACGAAAAGGCAAGAATGCACAGATGTGGTCTTCTCACCAGATTTATAAAGCTGTGCACCTGATTGTCTCGTACAAAAATGTGATTTTTGTGAAATTGCATTGCTGACCATGAACTCCTGTTTTTTTTTTTCTTCATCAAGAATGGAAGTGTGAACAACTCAAAAGAAACAATAACAAAAACAGCAGCAAAGGAAGAAAAAAAAGTGAAATGTGACATTAGAAGAAGAAGAGAAAAGGAAAGATTTGATTTGGTTCCTCACTTCTGGAATCACAAAAAGGAACAGAATCAATCAGCTCTCTAAATTTAGAGCAAACAAAAGCCCCAAAGAGGGAAGAAGGAAATGGTCAGATTACAAACAAGAAGCCAGAAAAGCACACCGGCTCAAAACTTCAAGTTATGGAAGGAGGACCGGCAACCCCGGCTTTATCTGCAACTGATTAGCTCATATCCTGTTTACTGGGTCAAACCCAAAAGTGGAGCAGAAGCCAAACATCATCCGGATCCACAAAATTAGACTGATCTGTAAATTCTCCACCCCCACAGCGGCCGCCCTTGCTGCCATTTATAGCATCCATTTAATACAGCTCCCAGTGAATTAGCTGTTTTTATAATTCAGTAAAATGATATTTTATTTATCCCCTAGAAGGGAATGACATTTAAAATAAATAAATAAGAAAAGAAATTGTCTGTCTTGCTTTACGTTAAACTCAGCAAACCTTTCTTCTTTCATTTCTACTGCACTGTAATTATATTGCTCTTCAAATCTTCTAGACGGTGTGGAATAAGTCAGACTTTGTGCTCACATTTAATTCTGACTTGGTTGGGTGGGTCAGGGGTGAAAGAGGAAGCAGATCCTGAGTGGATTCATGGGGTTCATTAACATAAACCAGTCCAGGACAGAACAATACTGCATATTTATGACAAATTGTTCAATACCATCCACTCAGGATTCAAGTAACAGGTGACTTGTTTTTTTTTTTCTTTAATGAATCCACCAGTGGATCTCATATCATGAGGATTTTTTAATTTATTTTTTGCATTTAAAAGCTTTTTCCTGCTTTTGTTTATGTACAGTGTAAATCATGCAAGAAACATGAAGGCCGTTTACCACAGAATCTATTTGAAAGTCATTGTTGAACATTTTCATATAATGTCCAAACAGAAAGCAACAAGATGAATGCCAGCTGTCCGTGAAGCTAATGTAGAAAAATGACAATGAGTCCAGAGGGCGGCAGGATGACAGATAGACGGAGCAGACGGAGAGATAGAGCCTTACAAAGGTTATTCATACAAGCAGACACACAAAGGGCTTTAATGCTGTTCTCCGCTGTAAGGTGATCTGTCATCTCTGTTTATGGGACAATAGGGAGTGCTCATTGTAGACTGGAGCAGGGTGTGTGTGTGTGTGTGTGTGTGTGTGTGTGTGTGAACTCACTGCCTCCTGGTCCCTCTGTGTCTCCAGGAAAGATGAAAACTCAACCAGTCGTAGTTTGGTTGTGCCGATGGAGCGTCCCTGCCACGCCGGCTCTCTGTGCGTTTGGGCTGCAGCAGGGGGCTCGTACGCTGAATAACACACACACAAGCACAAAAACACACACAGTTTAGCCGCATTCGTTAGGTAAAGTCAAACAAAGCTGGAAGTAATGCCCCTTATGTTGTAAAGATGTAAAACGTATAACATCACCGGACGAAGGCGCTCTGAGATGAGGGTGCAGCACTAAAAACCGTATGCTTCATTTTTATTGCCATTTGGTTTTATGATTTTATTCAAGATAAAAGGTACCAGTTTCTGCAGGAACCTTAGAGGGCGGTTGAAAATATCTGCGGAAATAACAATGCTTTCTTTAATTCCAGCTGTAGCTGGAATCCACTCGCAGTGATTTGGCGTCCGGTTAATGGAGGCATGCAGACTTTCACAAATCTCCTCTGGTGAGCATCACTTTTTTTTTCTTCTTCTTTGCACGCGTGACCTCAGACCTGCCATTCTCTGTCTCTGACCAGTTAGTTCTACACTGGACAGGTTGGTCTGGTTGTGACATGAAGAGCGATTGCTGGCTGCTGTAAAGGTTAGCCAATCACAGGCAGCACATGTGACATGACCTGCCTCTGACCCTGCCTCTTGGGTTTCCAAATAACTGTGCAACAAAATCTGTCCTTTCTTGTATTTTATAAATGCAGATAATCTGAAATATAATGCAGTTAAGGGGTCAACAGTAGGGAGGCAGAGCTGAGTCGATGTGAATGCGAGAAGCCGGGAGCAGCCCGTTGAGTTTAGTTTGGAAGTCTGATGTCAGAGATGAATTCAGACTTTTAATGAAGCCTACCATCATCATGCTGGTTGAGTTCTCAACACAAGCAATGGCCTGCCAACGGGAAAACGGTCCTTTTAGTCATTTAGCTTCATCCCATGTAACTTACAAGTGGAGAATAGTATCTGAGATTCAGCACTGTAGCCCCGGCATACGCACATAATGCAAGCACAGACCAGACTGTAAATACTGGATGACCTATCTGGTCACATGACCCAAACATTTTTACATTCTTCCTTGAACCGATTGGCGTCATGTTGCAAAGAGGTGGGACAAAGCTGTCAAAGCCAAAGGCAGAGACCCTGGCTAGCTGTCAGTCAAGCACGTCAAATGACAGCTGGGTGATTGGTCAAGAAAATCCCCCCTCTGCAGAGTTGTCATGGATGTAAAATCAATACAAATCAATACCATGTTGTAGAATTTTAAATTCTGCTGTAAGGTTGGCACGTTTAACATGGGAGTCAATGGGGATTTAATCTGTTTTAATCCGGCACCTAGTGGTCAGTGGTGGAACTGCAACAAAACATACTTCCTTCTCTGAGAGATGAGTCTTCAGACATCTACAGAAGTAGGTCATGTAGGGAATGCTCCAGTATCACAGCAAAAGGTGCAAAAAAGCTTTCTTCTGATTTATCATTACTTCCATTTAATAGAGATTTCTGTTCAAATGTCACATTTTAACAAGAGTTTAGTCAGACTTATTGGTAACAGATTGTGTGAGAAAAGTCAGATTGACCCCCTCATCCTCTTTTTGAACTCTTCACAAATCAAAGAAGGGAGTGCTAAAGCGCCAGGTGTTCCCGCAGAGTCTAACCCCCCCACCCGTGGTGAGGAAACAACAGAAATGGGCGGGCGAGAGCCAGCAGTCCGCTGCACAGAAAGACGATAATGATCCCAGGGTCCCTCTCACCTGAGATTGTGGTGGTCCCTGTTGTCTGCACAGTGTAGGCTTGCTGGGAGAACGGCTTGATGCTGAGAGACGAAGACAGAAAAACAGACAGGAGAACATTACGTAAAGTAGAGGCTGAAGGAAGAAAAGACACAGTGGGATCGGCCTTACTGTACCCACATTATACAGAAAAGAAAACGCTTCCTGTCTTGTTTGAACAGAAGCAGGAGAGCAGAGGTCAAGAGCTGCTCAGAGTTCAGATCCAGCCCTATTTACTGTCATCATCATCATCATCATCATTTCATTCACACGTAACAGCAGCTGCTAATGTGGACAGACAGAGAACAGTCAGAGGCTGGTCCTCAAATCGATGTCTGCCAAATTTTAAACCCTTCAGGTGGTCTTGGCATTGACAATAAAGGTAATCGCTGTCTGTCAATACGAGGACAGACAGATTCCAGGTACCAGACGTGTGAGTTAATCACATCAGTGGTTTCAGAAGCATCAGCTCAGGAAAGTCGTGCATGTGCAGATACAGCTGGATGTTAGTGAATCTGAACTGAAAATGAATATCTTTGGACTTCGGCTGACAGGTCAGGAGAAAGGAAGACATTTGAGAAAGACTCACAGGACTTTTAGAGAACAGGATGAACATTTTATTGACAATAAATCGTTGCAATTATCCTCAGAACTTCTGATAATGGGCACACTAATTCTTTAACTGGTTAAAAAAAACTTATTGATCATAAAGTGAGACGACCACAAGATTGTAGATTTGCTGCAGGACCTGGTTGAGAGATGAGAGACCAGATACAGATGTGTGCATCAATCCCACAGCTCACAGCTCTGAAAATCGTCTGGCAGCTACTGGACGCTAACGCCAAACTGGGATTTTGAATGCAGGTGGACGTTTAAACTAGCAGATGAAGGTATTTGTGAATGCTGCAGGGGCAGCGGTGTCAGCAAACACTGAGGAACTTCCTGCATTCGTAAATGTCAGTATTTGAGGACATCTGACCAGCTGCTGTTCACTGTCGATACAGCAGTCATAGGTTATTTCACACAAAAACGATGGTAATTAAGTCCACAGAAATATTTAATTGCCTTTTATTCCCTGTATTTTATTGCTTTTTAAAAGGTCTGGTGTTTAGCATGTAGTAATCTGGTTTGTCCTTTCTGAGCTACATTCAACAGTGTATTTTATTTTTTATTTTTTTGCATAATTTTAAATCTAGAGAAAAACATTCATGAAAATTTGATTGACTCAAACTGTTACAGGCTTTAATACACTACCTGTAAAAAATAAATATATAAAATGTCACCACCTGATTTAACAAAAACAAATAATAATTATCATCCTACTGGATAATTACTGCATAGATGATTATGTTCCAGCTTCAACAGGTTATTTAACTCTTAACTGAAGCAGTGAGCAGCTTCTCATTTCTTAAACAACCATGTCAGAAGATACATCCTGTGGTTGTGGAAAAGATGTTCATCTGTTTGTGAAGAGTCAAATTATTGGTGTTCAATAAAGTAATCAAGTAAAGATCATCATCTAAGGGGATTACTGAAACTGTCCAACGCAGTATTAAAAACTGGAATGACAGTGAGGAACCATCATCTTCCAGGAAGAAATGTGGTCAGAAAAAATCTTCAAGAAAACCACTGATCAGTGAGGATACTCAGAATTTTCTAGAGACCATAAAGACTGGACTCTGGAGCAATGGAAGAGGGTCATGTGGTCTGATGAGTCCAGATTTATCTGTTCCAGAGTGATGGAG